>CM046860.1:31381700-31621700 GCA_025617745.1 Heliocidaris erythrogramma
TTGGCTAACATAAGACGAAGTCCAGCAATAAACTGCCAGAACAACCATTGCACTAATCAGAAGAGCTCCAAAAACAGGAATCAGAAAATACATCATGAGGAGCTTACAGTTGTCCATGTATTCTCTAGAGGTGGTGGAGGAAGTCGTTAATGTTGTATTTTCAGACGAATACGAGGTATCTTTCCGAATAGCATTGGTCAAATCAGTTGATATCAATGAGGTAATACTTCCAGACAAGATCTTTAGGAAAGCCTCTGAGTAAAATGACGTGCCATTCACATTTACCTCGCATGTCACAACACCTCCGTCTTCAAACTGGGCGTTGGATATGGTCAACGTCGAATGTGAGGTATCTGACACTCGGGAGGACTCAATGTGACTTGAAAATCTCCACTCATATTCCACACCATTCTCATGTCCTTCCATAAAACTACATTCGAAGTGTGCATCCCTTCCCTGTTCAACTTCGTTTACAAGCGGTGCTATGCCGATGGGTTTATGAAGTGTTATGTTGTCAGCTACACAGGGTGACGAATGGTTGTTATTGATACAGTAATATTGAAATATGGAGTTGATGTTATAGATCTCTATACGCGCTACTATCATGTTGGCCAGAGTAATGTTAGGAGTGATCCGAACACCGTTGTGCTCGATGAAAAGCTCATTGTCATTTGCCCCGTCATTGGAGCATCCTCGTTGATGATAACTTGTACAGACGAATTCAGCGACCAGATCTTTTGGCGGTGCCACATATTTTGCAAGGCAGAACAGTCCTGAAGAATGTTCTAGAGCATCAACAGTAATCATGAACGTTACTTCAGTTTTCACATATTTGCTATCAAATATAACATTTTGACATTCGTAAGTAAAGTTCCCGGGTTCTGTTGATCTCATGAATGCATTACCTTCACCACACGAGTCATTTGCCTAGAAGGTGATGTCCGTATGAAAGGTAATTCCATGAATCTGATTCACATCTGGCGACGGCCACATACGTTGAGTTATCAGAGCAAAATTCTTGATACAAATACATCAATGCTGCATATCTTGTTATCTGAATAAATTGTTGTCCGTCGATGGATAAACACATCTAATGGTACTGTCACACTCTGACGGATTGAGCCGACAAACAATTGACGAGTATGAAAAATCGGCACCCGACAATATTCGCCCATATACCATACCTATCGACAACCGTAAGACAATTGACCGATTTATGATCGCTCGTATCCGCCGACATGTCCGCCAGCATTTGCTAACCCGTCGGAAAGTTTAGAACTGCTCAAAACTTTTTCTGAAATCCAGACGGATTGGACCGGAAGTGCTTGAACGATAATTGTTCGTCTATAGTACGACTATAGTCACTAACCATTCGTCATTGATCGATATATATATATATATTTTTAAACAAATTTTATTTGGATATATTCACAAACAAAACGTACATGTAGCGTAAAACATTACATAATGAAATAAAATATTACAAATAATTTTCAACAGTGTAACATATATACTTGCATTTAATGAAGCTTACGTAATAACATAAGATTACTAATTGTATAATACATGTACATGCTTTAAAAAAAAACAGCACACACAGTACGATACGCCTCGATACTTGGATGACTCTGTCCGCTGAATCGGCGGAGTATCGGGTTGTTATCGTATATGTATCGTATATGTAACGATCAATCTCGGATATATATCGAATAAATATCGTATATATATCGAATTAATTGTCGGATATGACGGATACGAGCGATCAAAATTGAATAATTATCGGATAGGTATCGTTAACTGTCGTATGTTATCGTATAATTATCGGTTCTAAACGTATATTATCGTATATTATCTGACAGTTGTCGGATTTTTCCAAGAGTATATAAACTCCCGATTCCTGGTTCTTCGGGCCTTGGGTGGTCACTCCTTTAGGCATTTTTTAATAGAAAATGTAGAAATATATCCAAAATGTATCCAAAATATCTAACAAATCATTTCAGTTTGGAGACGAGCTTGAGAATGAAACCCGTCCGCCTTCGTCGGCTTTCTATAGCCGGTCCGAAGATGCCCGACAATAACCGCCAAATGTTCGGCAAAGTCTGTCAGTACCCGATATCTATTAGACACCCGCTCGTCATTGTCCTCTAATAGTTCGATACCGACAAGGGATCCGTCATGTTCGACACTATCCGTTGATGGAACAAATTTTACCACGCTCTTAACCCATTATTTATTCGTCAGTACGACAATACTCGCCAAGTATTCGACTATTGACCATCAGTTGTTCGATAATTATGCGATAACAATACGATATAGATTTTAATTCTGTGCCAAAAGGTGATATATATTGGCGAATTGCCCGACGGATACAAAATGCCCAAAACGTTAATTCCCCTCCATTCAATCCGTCAGAGTGTGACAGTACCATTAGTTCGATCGTTTTTCCCACATAACCCGTGATATTTACAATGTTTTTGAAAGTTTCCATTGTGAGCAATTTTTACAGCGAGGTGTCCGAATATGTAATTTCTCTACATATTTAATTACTTTTAAAGGATACAAATTTTGCTTGCGACCACAAAATTTAGAAAGAAAATAATATTTTATTTCAGGTCCAATGAGGGATGATGCAAAACAGTGCATGATAATAGTGCTTCAAATTTAATTTGATTTATTTTTTTTTTACGAAAAAATTCTAAAACTCACACTTTCGAGATATAAAGAAGCATTCAAAATTCAAAATTCGAACGTGACTGACCAATTTTCGTGAATATTCCTTGCAGATGATATTCTCGAGAAGGCGCAATCTTGGTGCAGAAAATGTTAGCGTTACTCACCACGCACAGGCGGGATGACTTTTCTGTTCATTTTTCGGTTTGAAATGGCTTGTGCGACTATATTAACAGCTTGTTTGTCTTATTCTTAAGCCAGCATGTCTCAGCACGATCAAGTCTTATATTGTTTAATCCAACTATATTTCTTATCGTTAATTTGTCCGATATTTGACTCAACAAAAACAAAATTCGCCAGACCTCCAAATTTCGCTCAGTGGGGGGGGGGGGGGGGTTATGGGGTCAAGTTTCCCTCCATAATTCTCTGCCAAGCAACAACAAAAAAAAGATGTTCATTCAAAAGGGGGGGGGGGCACAATCGACAAAAGGGCGGATCTTTTATGGTCAGAATGCATATTTTTCTTCCCAAGGGGGGGGGGGGGGGCACGGATCCGCCACTGATTGTAGGAATGATTATCTTGAAAAATAAGTGCCCTTTTTCACCTCTGATAACTGACTCTTTTTCTTTGTACGGCAACCCCTTCTTCTTTCTAATAAGTGCCCATTTCACCTTCTGATAAATGCCCCTTTTCAGCTCAGTGTCCCCCTTGAAAACCGACGAGTGTCCCTATTTTCGTCTGATTAGTGCCACTTTCTGTTTTAATAGTACAATTTTCCCTTCTTATAAGTTCCCTTTTTCACCTCTGATAAGTGAACTTTTTCTCCGTATGACTGCCTCTTCTTCTTTCTAATAAGTGCCCTTTTTGTCTTCTGATAAGTGCCCCTTTTCAGCTCAGATAAGACTAGTGTCCCCTTTGAAATCCGACAAATCTCCCTGTTTTGTTCTGATTGGTGTCCATTTTCCGTTCTAGTAGTGCAATTTTCCCTTATGATAAGTGCCCTTTTCACCTCTGATAAATACCTCTTTTAAGTGCCCCTTTTACTTCTGATCAGTGCCCTTTTTTCTTTCTACTAGTATTAATTTCCCTTTTGATATGTGCCCCTTTTGTCTTCTGATAAGTGCCCTACCTATATACCTATATATATTTAATATATTGTACCTATGTACTCCGATGTCGCTTACAAACTGAGCCCTAAGTCCACAAAAGAACCACATAGGCCTACCTAGCTCAAAGAGGCTTCATAATAATATATTGCGATCCCCTACTGATATCCGCACAATGCGAGGCAGTGGAGCAGGGGGCAGGAGGGGCACAATTCTCTAAGTTATACAAGAATGAGAAGTGCCCTTAAATCAAAGCAGGAAGAAGGACAATTTTTTTCTACAAAAAATTCCAAAGGTCGCTCGCTACGCTCGCTCGCATTGACCATTGTCTTCTTATCATATTAGGAAAATTGCTGCTATTCAAAATATCTTCAGTATGAATGATCAGACCATTGCACTCAACTGCAAAGTAGATTTTTTAATCTAGAACCATGTTAAGACGTAAATAAATAATGTGCCGAAAATGATCCTCGATAGCGTATTAATCAGAATGTAGCGAAATACTAATGTCTCAGCTCAAAGTGGCATTTTCCGCCCTTTTTCACCCTTTGTAGGTGCCCTCCCCTCCCCCCCCCCCCCCTCCCCAAGTGCCCCTTTTTGCTGGTCCCCTGGCCACTTTGAAAGACGCTCCGCCGCCCTTGCTATCACCCACACTGGGAGTTACAAAAGTTGTGGATTCTGATCTTTACCTCCTATTTTGCTCTTTTTATGTATATATTGTGACATGATTTGTTTGTTTGTTTGTTTTGTTGTGTTTGGTCTTATTTTACCAGGGTAGCTTCATCAGTGATTTCAACACTGGTTTGCAAGAAGGCCCTGCAAATTAACAAATATAACATTGACGATACAATACATGATTAAATCATAGTCAACTTTAATTTTCAATACAAAAGTGACAAATGTGATTCAGCAAGTATAAACTGAAAAGCAAATAATGATCATGATAATGATTAACAATTTGAAATGTTACTGAGACTGCATGAAAGAAAAATATTTTTTGGGGGGGAAAAATAGATATTTGGACTTTTAAATCATAGAATCGTGAATAATGTTAAATGGCATCATATCATTTAGATACAAAATGAATGTATTAGAAGTTATGTTTGAAAGTAGGAAAAATATTTATATATAACTTCAAATATTTATCTTATTTCTTTGTATGCATTTCAACTTTCTATTCTATTACAAAAATACTAGCAGAAGCAGAATAAATAAGTTAAGAGTTCCATGGTTGTGTAATAAATCACCAATCATGTAGGTGAGGGAAAGGTTTTCATAAATTATACATGTAGTAATACTGATCATTCGGTTTGATCCTTTTGAAAAGTCACACATAATTCTCAGTAATATCATAAAACTGATTTGTATTATCTTAATCTTTTTTCTTCCTTTTTTTTTTAAATAAAAGATATACAAAAGGAGAAATATACCTACTATTTTACAATTCCTGGACTCTCAAACCATGCAGATAAAATACACATATTAATAGTGCAAAGAAAGATTCACTGGAATTATTCTAAATTATATAAAACACATAATACATAACTGTATTTTTACACGTAATCTACCCCGAAGTAGTTCCTCGCTTTTGGTTTGTTTGTTGGTTTTTTTTTTCTTTGTGTGTACCATAAGGTATGCAAGCATAATAATTGTAATGTGAAATTCACAGCCAAGTTCGGGACATTCCAGTTGACTGATAGACCACAAGACCGACAGCCTATGAAAGTTCCGAAAAGTTTTCAGAAGGCCCACAAGGTTTAGTGTCGATCCTCCCTGTAAAACATATGCGGCCTTAAAGTGGGATTAATGTATCTGACCCCCCCCCCCCCCCCCCCCCCCCTCCCTTTCTTGATATGGATCGATAGCCATGTAGGCGTACAAAGTGTTTGACTCGTGCTTATCAGAGTTGATCCATAATACAGTGACTGTATCCACTTTGAGCATAAGATACATCAGACTTGCAGAACACTCTGGCTAACATCTGATGAAGTCCAGCAATAAACTAGCAGAACCACCGCTGCAGCAATGAGAAGAATACCAAAAACAGGAATCAGAAAATACACCATGAGTAGCTTACAGTTGCCTACGTATTCTCTGGACTTCTTGCAGGTTATCGTTAATGGTGAATTTTGAAAAGGAATCAGGGTATCATTCGGATTAGCATGGGTCAGTTCTGTTGATATAGTTGAGGTAACATTTCCAGAAAAGGTATTCAGGAGAGCCTCTGAGTAAAATGACATGCCATTCACATATACCGCGCAAGTCACAACAACACCACCGTCTTCAAACTGGACGTTGGATATGTTCAACGTCGAATATGAGGTATCTGATATTCGGGAAAACTCGATGTGACGTGAAAATCTCCACTCATATTCCACACCGCTTTCATGTCCATCTCTAAAACTGCACTCAAAGTAAGCATCGCTTCCCGCTGTAACTTCATATACGAGGGGTTTTATTCTTACTGGATTGTTTAGCGTTACGTTGTCAACTACACATGGTGACGAGTGGTTCTGATTGATACAGTAATATTGGGATATGGAGTTGACGTTATTGATTTCTATACGGGCTATTATCTTTCTGACCAAAGTAATGTTAGGAATGATCCGAACACCGTTGTACTGGATGACAGGTTCATTGTATTTCGTCTCTTCATTGAAGGATTCTCGATGATGATAATTTCTGCAGATGAAGTCAAATACCAGGTTTTGGGGGGATGAAACAAATTTTGCAATGCAGGGAAATCTTGATGAATTTTCAAAGGCAGCAATAGTAATCCTAAACGTTTTCACATGATCAGATTTTTGACATTTGTAAGTAAAATTCCCTGGTTCTTGTGATTTCATGTACGCAAGACCTTCAGCACACGACTCATTCCCTACTAACTGATGTCCGTATGACATGTATTCCCAAGACACTTCTATATATTGTGCGACTACAACATCCTCTGGGTCATCAGAGGATATGTCTTGATGCAGATACATCCAGTTTATCTGTGTTGTTGCCTGAGAAAACGCGTTACCTGTCGATGAACCAAAACATTTCAATTCGATTGTTTCTCCCACATAGCCGGGGATATTTTCAATGCTTTTGTTAGTATCCATTGTGACCAGAGGAGGAACGGCGAAAACGACAAACAGACGTAATAACACCATTCGGACCATGTTGATAATTTTACTTTGATATGTAACAATCACCTCGAACAAGTTGGGAATCAAGGAGTGAAACTCACACATCAGGCCATGCAGTAACGCTCGGACGTGTGGTTTGAGATACAGAATACTATATCTGTTGCAATGCTTCCTTATAGAATCCCATCAAAACTATACAAAAGTGATTCATTCAGATATGAAATGAGGCAGGGGCGGATCAAGGATTTAGTATGATGGGGGCACACAAATGCAGGTGTGTCAACTTTTGGAAAAGTTAGACCCGTATTTTTTTGGTCTTTTCGAAAAGTCAATTCGCTTAGTGGGGGGGGGGGGGGGGACAGTTTCCCTCCATAATTCTCTGACAAGCAAAAAAAAAAAATCATTCTAAAAGGGGGGGGGCACAATCGACGAAAGGGCGGATCCTTTATGGTCGAAATGCATACTTTTCTTCCAAAAGGGGTGGGGGCCTATGGGCCGGAAGTCCCCCCCCCCCCCCCCTGCGTGGATCCGCCACTGAAATGAGGTACTTCACATATTCTTCACAGTTATCATCATCCGAGTGCTTTAGCCAGATTAACCAGTGCTTGTCCGGAATATTTGATGAAAATGATGCCACTCCCCTCTCATTTTCGTCATCTCTATAAAGTCCCTATGATTCTATCATAAGAGTGCGGAAACCAACAAATTATTGGAAGTATGGAACAAGTTGTTAACGTAGTTGTGACATAGAGACAACAGGAGGGAAATGCATCAAGAAGTAAGCTAGATGAGCACTGAAAATGACAGGAATAAATTCAACTTTCCATATTCATTAAATCAGTATAAAGAGGGTAAAAGGCAAGCAAGTGAACAACATATTTCAATAATTGAAATGCTTGTAAAAGCATTCATGATAATATCTCAAGGTAAACGTAATAGAAATAAGAAAAAAAAGTACATGTATACTCTTGGCATTTTATACAGCGGACGTAACTGACCACTTTCGTGCACACACCTGTAATTATTTCCCTATAGGTTCATATGTTACAAATGAGAAATTAAAAAATCATGAAAAAAAAGTCTTAGCAATGCTACTATTCAAACTTGTGTCTTGACTAGTTCATACAATTTTTCTTGACTTCCTGAATATATGAAGGGGGTGTTTTTCGGCATTGTTTCTCTTTACAGGGGCTGCAATTTAGACTACCCGAAAACCTGGTGTAAGCTGCAGTGGTTGTGAGGTTTTTGTTGGGCTGCTAATAAAGTCCCCATAAAATCCCATTGCCATTGGGACCAACTCTTGCTCTCTCATGGGAAAGAGTAATTATCCATCTTTAGGCACATATGAAAAAAAGTGTTAAAATATGTATCGCTGATTTTATATGAATTTGTTTCAGCGATGACATCATCTTTGGTACGGGTCAAAGGAATTACCTAAAATGATGGATCTAATTACAGGCGTGCGGCCTTTAGGGAATGTTTCCTTGTAAGTAATTTTTCTCGAGATGGCGCAATTTTGGTGCAGAAATTGTTAGCATTAACTCTCGCTAGTTAACTATTCTATCCATTTTCCAGTTTTGAAGGCACGGGATGGAATTTAATCATAACAAAAATTCAAACGAAGGTACGCGTATTTGGCTTGTAGAGGACGCTGTAGAAAGGTCGTCGGTAGAGTACCTTTATATAGAAGAGTAGCGACATGGACGTCTGACTTTTCTGGACACAAAATGGCGTTCGAATTCTTTCTATTGAGAACACCCAGGTGCTCATCGGAATTGAATAGAAATGTTACGTGATAGTGGTAGACAGTCATAGACACAAAATGGCGTTCAAATCACAGGTTGTCGTTACTCTTCTATATACTCTAGTCGTCGGCAGAGCGACGAGGCCACCTAGCGTCTTCACCGCCGTGGTGACCCCACTTTAGGCTTAAAAATTGTAAACATAAGGGAAGAAATTGGGCTTTAAGGCCCGGTCACACAGCCCTCCGCGGGCGTATCGCGGCCGAATCACGGCCAAAAATTTCTGGCCGTGAAGCAGACGCTGTTGGACGCTTTGAGGTCGCGATAAAGACGCCATACAGCCGTACTTTACCCGTCGTTACACGCGGTAAGAAATTCACACGCGGTTGGCCGCGCGAAAAAGTTTTGCGCTGCTCAAAAATTTAGACCGCGGGTAACCGCGGGCGGCACACGTGGTACACACGCGGTAAAGACGCGGTACAGACGCGGAACGAACGTGCTAGGACGTGCTACGGCCGCGGTTAAGACGTGGTTACACGCGGTAGGACGCGAAATTTTAGCGGGTAATCGCGGGTGGAGCACGGTCATAGCACGTTTGTTCCGCGTCTGTACCGCGTTGTTATCACGTGCATTAGCGTGTGTTCCGCGTGTAAGCACGGACAAACGCCTTTCTCCGCGTATACAGCGCGGCCCAATACCGGCCTAATCACGTTCAATTGCGTCTTGTACACGTCCCAAATACGATTGTCCACGGCCTAATTGCGTCCGTACAACGTCTGATTTTAGGTATATAAAAAGCGCGATTTCTACAGCCCGGCTCGGCTGCTTTTATACCCGTGGTAGGCCGCGGTGCCGCCGCGCTTCAGCCGCGCTTCACCCGCGATAAGGACGCGGAACAGTCGCCGGCGTCTGTTCCGCGGGCATACCTCGGGTAAACCGCGGGTAAGCCAATTTTGCACATTTTCCACCGCGGGCAACCGCGGGCAAAAAAAAATCGCGAAATTTTACCCGCGATACGCCCGCGGAGGGCTGTGTGACCGGGCCTTTAAGTTTTAAAAATGGGCTGAAACAGGCAGCCAAATATGGTATGAATGTAAAGTTTAAACATTGGGAACGTTGGTTCTATTATTTTTAAAGCGGAAATCGGCAGCAACAGTATGCTTGTATTACTGAAAAAAAAATCTCTCCTTTTTTTTACTCATTTCAGCAGGTTTACCATCAAATAAGTATTAGATATAAATTAGCATTCGAATTAATACTCATTATTATTGTTAAATGACTTATTAGGAATAATCATGATCTATAAGCAATTGAATATCTTGCATTTAGCAAAGTAGGGTTTGTATAAGGGGGGGCACAACAAATGGGGGGGGAGTCATAGGGTCCAGTTTCCTCCATACTTCTCTGACAAGCAAATTAAAAGAAAAAGGTTTTCATTCTAAAGGGGGGGGGGCACAATCGAAAAAAGGCGGATATCCTACATGGTTAAAATGCATACTTTTCTTCCAAAGGAGGGGGGGGAGGGGCACAGGCCGGATGTGCCCCCCCCCCCCTAGATCCGCCACTGTGCTAAGAAGTATTCGTTATGATGTTATCTTTCAACAAGACATGAAACCAGTTAGAAAAATCACAATTACCAAATTCCTATCCTGGTGAACTCTTTTTCACTTTGGCCCATTGTGCATCGGTGGGAATCATATCAATGAAATAATTCATTAATTTGCACCAAATCAAAAGGGATAAGAAAGACAATTCAATATTAGAAAATGAGACATTTGACCATTTCCAGCCTGCCCCCTATACATATGATAGTGAATTATATTTTCTCTTTAATATTCCAGAAAGAAACATTATCAAATGTTTTATTGCTTGACTTGTTTTTCTTCATTAATTTTTGGAGTGAAATTAATGGAAAATTAGTCGTATGTCCTAGGCCTACGAGAGAAAAGAGATGTACTATTCACAATGGAAAGCACTTAGAGATTACCCCGAAATAAATATTAATTAATTATTCGTCGGAAAAGACTTTATATTATTGCCGACATTACCTTGCACCGTGGTATATTGTGAATGTTCTTGACTCTCATACGAGAGGTGCTGGGTTCGATCCTCCCTCGATGCTTACATTCTTGAACAATGTGTTTTGCCCTCAAGTGTCGCTCTCGACCCAGGGGATGTTTCATAAAGATGTTTGTAAAGTTACGCACGACTTTACGAATGACTTATGTATGACAAGCCAAATGGGATGCTCAATCGTTTTTAACTGCATCAACTAAATTTGAACTGTGCAGATGTAGATTAACTTTCTTATTATAACAAACATTTTTAATGCAGAGTATATTTTTGCCATTTTTTAATTGAGGTTATTGGAAATACAGTCACACTTTGTTAAAACATCAGGAAAATCGTTGGGCATCCTATCTGACACATCATATTCAAGTCGTTCTTAAAGTCATGCGTAACTTTACGAACAGCTTTACGAAAAAAAACCCAGGTGTACTTTTAAATGGGTACCTGGTATTGCTGGGGTATTAATATTTGCCTGGCCCACCGGGAAGAGCAGTATTTATACTGATGTGGCTACCCGAGGTAATCACATAATTATACTTTTCCGTATAAAGTGAAGTTAATGAATTTGTGTTTATATTATATATCATTATTGAGTATAGACTTCCTATGCATTTACGTGAACCATTAAAGCGAGTATGAAAGAGATGCCTTTGTTTTAGATTTAATAATACAAATTAAATGTGCCTCTCTTTCGCTCTCTCTTCCATACACACGCACCCTCGTTCTGCCCCTTCATATGTCGCGTTTATTCTTCTTTTTTTTTCGACAATCTGTATTAAAAAATTTCTGAGGTATTATTCTTAGTCCAAAACTCAAATTGAAAATAAAAATTCTCCAGATTCTGACCAATATTATAGGGCGCAGAACTTTAATAAAAAATTGGAAATGAAAAATCCATAGAGTGTTGTATATTATAAAGTGAAACCTAATATTGCTTAGGATTTTCATTTATTGAATTCAAGTTTATAAAACATAATTTACATTCGATCCTGGCTTCAAATTTTTAGATAAAAAGCACTTTTTTTTTTCAAGGTCACGGCTCATAAACAAAGGGTTATGTGGGGATCATTACTGCATATCAAAGGTACATAGAAGTAAATGGGGAAATATGCCATCCAGCGTTGAATTTCTTAGTCACCCACCACTCATTGATAGATGACTTTTAGACCTCAGACTTGCTGTAAATTATAATTAGAGTAATTACTTCATTCGCAATAACAATGTCAATATTGCCTTTGTTTCACTTTAATTAATGTTGTCATCCTTGTAATGGGTTTTCAGGTTTTGTTGTTTTTTGTTTTGTTTTTGTTTTTTATTTGATTTTGTTTTTGTTTGTTTTTTTGTTTTGTTTTTTTTGGTTTGTTTGTTTTTGTTTTTGTCTTTGTTTTTTGTTGTTGTTTTTTGTGTTTTTTTTTGTGTTTTGTTTGTTTTGTTTGTTTTTTTTTTGGGGGGGGGGGGTAATAAATCGATGAACATTAGTAACGACTTTGAAATGTTTTTATTTTTTCCAGGTGATACATAATATATTTGGGATTGTACGTCCATCGAGGATGCTGTACATGATTGTGAAGGAAATTTATTGGAAAGATTGTTACATGCAGTTAATTGTTCACCTCTGGATCTTAGTTTGTCACAATAATATCAAAAGTTGCGGGAAACTATTTTCAAATGTTGTATTTGTTTTGAATGTACTGTTTAACTGAAAATGAAATAAATGAGAATAGAATTGAATTGAAATGTAAAGAAAGTTTCACAATGCGACAAAAAATGTTTCATTCATTTCAGTTTAGTTTAGAACTGACCAATCACAGAACATTGCACGACATGAATGAAATACCACCCCTAACCTCTAGTTTCCAACACAGTAGAAGATGGTTCGCTGCACTGCTAGCATGTATGGTGGATCATGATTCAGTTCCAAAACATGCTACATCCACCGATTATTAAAAAAAACGATAAATGTAAAAACAGTAAATAAATAAGACAGCTGGATTTCTAAGATTGATATTATTATCCCATCAGGAAAAAGTTTAATTTCATATCGATTATTCAAAGAAGGAAAATTTAAAATACTTGATTTTCTGAGAACTTACTTTTATGGGTTTAGCGTATTTTGGAACGAAACTTTTCATACAAGGAAGGTCATCGTACAAATACGGGAAAGTCGTGTTCACTTCTTTCTTGGCCGGTGGCAAATTGACATGTAGCAAACCCACCCTGTTCCCACACACACACACTCTCCCCCCCCCCCCCCCCTCTCTCTCTCTCTCTCTCTATTTACCTCCACCCACATGCATTATCTCATTTTTTTTCTCTGCTCTGTTTTCCCTCACTCTCTCAATGAATAAATAGGATCAATACATAACAAATGACAATACCAAACGCCCCATTACTCCAGTTTCGATGTGCCGATAAACGATACGGTTACAAAGAGAAGAATAGAACATCTATTCTGTCTTTGGAATGCAAGAGTCTAAGACAACATTATAGCAGCAAATTCATGCATCAGGCTGCTGCGATACTTTTAGATTAGAAGGCGACGGACCTCTAAATAACACTATATATATTTGATAAATCAGTCTGGAAGCCTCAACCGTGTTTTCTAAATGTAGAGCTCTGATCATACTACCAAGACAGTAGATACTTTTCTGCCTGATTGTTTGATTATCAACCATTTCGGACATGAGACATTTGGACTAGTGGAATTATAGACACACACAGTATGTGGGTATTCGGTATTTTCGTTATCTTCACCGTTCCTCCTCTGGTCATAATGCATACTAACAAAAGCATTGAAAATATCCCCGGTTATGTGGGAGAAACAATCGAATTGAAGTGTTTTGGTTCATCGACAGGTAACGCATTTTCTCAGGCAACAACACACATAAACTGGATGTATCTTCGTCAAGACATTTCCTCTGATGACCCAGAGGATGTTGCAGTCGCACAATGTGCAGAAGAGTCTTGGGAATACGTGTCATACGGACATCAGTTAGTAGGGAATGAGTCCTGTGCTAAAGGTCTTGCGTACATGAAATCACAAGAACCAGGGAATTTTACCTTCAAATGTCAAAATTCTGATCATGTGAAAACGTTTAGGATTACTATTGCTGCCCTTGAAAATTCATCAAGATTTCCCTGCACTGCAAAATATGTGTCGTCCCCCCAAAACCTGGTATTTGACTTCATCTGCAGAAATTATCATCATCGAGAATCCTTCAATGAAGAGACGAAATTCAATGAACCTGTCATCCAGTACAACGGTGTTCGGATCATTCCTAACATTACTTTGGTCAGAAAGACAATAGCCCGTATAGAAATCAAGAACGTCAGCTCCATATCCCAATATTACTGTATCAATCAGAACCACTCGTCACCATGTGTAGTTGACAACGTAACGCTAAACAATCCAGTAAGAATAAAACCCCTCGTATATGAAGTTACAGCGGGAAGCGATGCTTACTTTGAGTGCAGTTTTAGAGATGGACATGAAAGCGGTGTGGAATATGGGTGGAGACTTTCACGTCACATCGAGTTCTCCCGAATATCAGATACCTCATATTCGACGTTAAACATATCCAACGTCCAGTTTGAATACGGTGGTGTTGTTGTTATATGCACGGTAGATGTGAATGGTACGTCATTTTACTCAGAGGCTTTCCTGAATATCTTTTCTGGAAATGTTACCTCAACTATATCAACTGAATTTCCCACTCTTACAAATGAAGTGATAATTCATAGTACTACGTCTTCTTCACCAGCCCAAATTCTGCCTAAAATATTGACTAGTGTATTTGCTGTAGTTTTTATCTGCATGCTTTGTATTCTTGTGATGGCCATAGCTAAGTCAAAAATACAATGGCGAAGTAAACGGTCTTCAAATGAGAACTCCAACGAACAGGGAACCATTCGGTTGACACAACGACATAATTTAAATGCCATGTCATTCAGTTCAACGACAAGACTTTCACCAACCCTGCGAAGTCTATCCGTTGCGTCACTCCCACTTCCCCCAACTCCGTCACCAAAAGCAAGCCCTGTGATATCTCCTTTAGAAATGCATTCAGGTCACGATTCTTCACACCAACCATGCCAACAGCTCCACCTTTCCCAAGCCATGTCTTCGTCTACAAGTCCTTGTCAGTCTCCCCTTCTATCTCCCACTTTGACTTCCACACCTAATCCTGCCCACATTTATCATGTACTTGAACAAGAGCAGTATTCCCTGTCTGTTTTCTCTTCTATTGATCTCTCAATACCAACGAATTCACTATTAAAGATAAAAAAGTCCGGAACCCTTTCAAAGACTAAGAGTGTGCCCGCTTGTAATTTAAATCATACAGTATCCCATCCATCAAATAAAGCCACTCAGCACTCTTTCACAGGATCGCCACTCATCTCACGGAAAAGAAAGGCTTCCGCAACTGGCCAGCCTCTACCACCTATTCCGAAATCGCCCGAATCAGAAAAAGAACAAGAATTACGGAAATGCACTACCACCAAGTTACATGTATCAAAAGAATTACCATTGGCGGTCATCAAACCAATGATCCACGAATATTCTTCAATACAGGACAGACAGCAGCGCCGAGGTGAGGATGGTTTGTCAGGACCGGATGCCAGTAGACTTCATAGACCTTCTGATATCGTTACAACCAAACGAATACATGATGGAAACACTGGGAACAATTATGAACCTGAGAACTTGCAAAAAGTTATTGTCAATCGTGAAACTGAGCCCTTAAATGGAGGCAGCAGTTTGACACAAAACTCGAATACTTATGCTGAACCAGAGGTTCGTACTAATGACAATGCTGAATGCATATCGTCAAAATCTATATATCATACGATCAACCAAGAGGAGAGCGGTTCATTTTTGTCTGCAGGTGGGCATTCTTTCCATCATGCTGATCGTAATTCTTCTCCAATACGGGGCAGTAATTGTTCAAGTCGTCATATCTACGAAATGCCAAGTGATGATATTGCAGGAAAGGATAGCAAGGAGTCCAATTCACCCGAGACGCCATTATATTTCACCCTTGAGTCTGAGAAGAATAATGAATCTCAAGATGCTGCACTCGGTAATTTAGCAACATATGACCCGACAACCCACGTTCCTGAACAGCAACCGGAGATCATTATCCATAAATCAGAGGAATATTCTCAGATAGCAAGGAGAGGGGAAAGCAAAAAGTCAAAAAATGTTGCAGCGATTCGGATAGATAAAGATAAGGGGTAAGAAATCTGAGACGTTTCAGGAGATTGAAACTGTCCCAGACATCTGAAAACTTGGAAAATGAATCACTACTGACAATATCGTCTGCATCAAGGCGAAATAATTTCAACATTGAACGGTTTCTATCTGATCTTAAAAAGATTCACAGTGACTAGTCACAACGGTTTATGCACGCTTGGGCTAAAACCACTTGGTCTAATTTCCAGATGGGCTACCTTCATTCGGGTTAAACCCTTTTGGTCCACTCTTCATTTGGTCTAATTGGCTCTTGGTCTATTAACCAGAAGGTCTAATGTCCACTTGGGATAATTATCACTTGGTCTAATTACCATTTGGTCTAATTACCATTTCGTCTACTTTATTTTGTTGTCACTTGGTCTACTACCAGTTCGTCTAATGTCAGTTTGTCTAATTCCCAGTCAGTCTAAAACTAGTCTACATGGCATTTATATGGTCTAATGTGCAGTTGGTCTAACTTTCATTTAGTCCATTTTCCATTTAGTCTAATTGTCAGTTGGTCTAAATGCCAATTTTTCTAATTATTACTAAGGCTAATTGCCTGTTGGGCTATTCCCTTTTCGTCTACGCACCTACCAACAACACTATGCGTCATTTTGTTGGCCGTCCCTGTAAGAAAAAAAAATCAGCTAAATGTAAGTCAGTTACCAAGGTTCACAAATTCACTCTTTGCCCAGGGCGTCATAATACCTATATACGCCACTACCTTAAAAGAAGAAAAAGAAGGCAGTGAACAAGTATAAAAAGCGGCATTTTTGTGGGTAGCAGGAGACACTTTTTGGGTGCTTGGAAAGGGGGGATTGTGCACCCCGCCAACGAGCGAATTAACTTACGTTTTAGATGATCAAATAATGATAATAATAATGATGATAATAATAATAATAATAATAATAATAATAATAGTTGCATAATCTTCTTTCTTCTTCTCCTTCTTTTGTCGTGTTTCTTCTCTTTCTTTCTCTCTCTCTTTTAGGTCACTTGAAAAATCATTGGGGGCAACCGCCCCTGCCCCCTCCCCCCTGAGGCGCCGCCACTGAAAATAGCAGTTTGCATAGCTCAAAAGAACCAGAGAAGCTTAATGGGAGAATATTTAGTTCTTGATATGACAACAGTGTGGCACCTTTGAGCAGGAACTTAGCCAGAGCTGGGGACAGTGCCCAAATGTTTAATAATATTGCAGCAATTAAGATATCTCCCGCCCGAAGCTTGCTCGCTACGCTCGCTCGCACTCACTTATTGTAACTCATGGCAGTAACATAAAGTCCTATCTATCTCTTTTATTGAGAGATTATGCTTAAAATTCAACTTCATCTTCGTCATGAAATCAATATAATGCAAGCATAATGCATGAACTTCAACAAGAACATAATATTTTTGGTCGCTCGCTTGCAAGTTAGGAGTAAGGCAGAATTGCATATTATGCAAAGATTAGAAAATATATCCTTAACATTTCATCGGTGTTAAGTACAATGTAGGGGTACAGCAACGTATCAAAACGCCATTTCCCATTCTTGTCTTCACCCTTTATAATTAAGTTCCCCCTTTTCCAAAAACGGTACCCAGTTCGTTGAAACCCCAAGTGCGTGGGTCGTCTTGCCCCTCCTGTGAAAATACCCTAGCTTTCATTGACTACTTGCATAAACATTTGTGCATCGGATATCAAATAAGAACCATGAATAGCAGATTATCAACCCATCAAACATAATTTGAAGTGCAATACACAATCAGGTTCTTCTACTTAAGTCATGAAAGGAATAGAAGACCTAGGATTGTTTTAATTACTAAAATATAATACTAAATAATTGATTGACTTGATATAAGTAGTAGCAAGGTGAATAACTCTTTTAAAGGGAGCGACAAGTCGCAATCTATGGGCGCTTTTACAGTTGGCTGCTCCTTTCTCTGGATCAAAGTTCAAAGCGACTTCAATTTATCGTTCGCACATTGACCCAAATTTGAGTAAACAAGATCGCGCGTTCTTTATTCCAGTATTTGAATCTCATTGGTCGGTTGCGTATGGAGGGATTCGAGTTAACGATCGCGCGAGGAATCCGGCAATAACATTCCTTCGGTAGCGCACGATTGGACCTGATTGTATCCGAATTTCCCCGAGTCAGGTCAACTGGTCAGGCCCATGGATTACGACTTGCCACTCCCTTTAATGCACATTTACGTATAGATGACTTCTTTGAAGTTTCATTTTTTAAAGTTTCATTTCCCTTTCCTTTCTAAACTTGCTACTAAATGGCCAGAAGAATAAATAGTAATTAGACCAAATGGTCATTAGACTATATGAAACTTAGACCAAATGATAAGTAGCCTAACTGGTTATTAGACTAAATGGAATTGGACCGAATGATAGGTAGACCATATTTAGCCAAAGTAGGTGTAGCCAAAATGGATATGAGACCATGTGGCTTTTAGACAAAATGACTGTTAGACTATTTGGAAATAGACAAAGTGAAAATTAGCCGAAGTGAAAATTAGCCCAAATGGGTTTTAGACTAAATGGGGTTAGCCAATTAGACGAATTGGTTTTAGACCAAAAGGAAATTAGACGAAATGGTAAGTAGACAAACTGGTTGTAGACAAAATGAAGTTAGATCACGTGGAGTTCGACGAACTGATGATTAGAACAAGTGGTGGTAGACCAACCGACAGTGTACCGTCACAACATGATTAGTGTCGTTATCAGTATCATGTAGAGTAAGGCTGAGTATCTTAGGTAAAGTTGTGGAACCAGCTACCTACCATTCTGAAGAAAGCTTTACATATATGAATGTACAGATCTTTAGAACATGGATTGCATTGGTCAATCTCGTCTTTTGAAACAATCATTTATTGTTTAAGTGGACCAACGAAGCTAGAGTGTGCAGTGTTTTGTCTAAAAAGTGACTTCTGGCCCCCGTATTATAAAAGATTTGCAATTGATATCAATCACAATTCTGTACTAAAGGATATAAGTTGTGATTGATATCAGTTACAAATTATTTGTAATCAATCGCAATTCTTTTAGAATACGGGGCACTTGCGTTACATTTAATATTTTCTAGAGAACATGGATTGCATTGGCCAATCCCGTCTTTTGAAGTAGCCTATGATATGCTAAGTGACCTAAGCAATGCAGATCAATATTTGCAGTGTTGTGTAACTGAAATGCGCTATGAAATATATTTTTTGATTAGGACCACCATAGCAACGCTTTCGATTCAAAAGGTTTGTTTGGCTTTTGTGCGTAAAGTTTGGCCTCACAATTCAAGTTTTACTGTGCCGTTGTGAGGGGCCGCTATATGTAGCCATTCGTAAGTGTGGGACAGAAGGTAAATATTACAGTTACTGATGATGATGATAATGTATAGGCCTAATTAGTGCGGCAAGGCAAAATTCCATAATATCGTAAGTTTAAGAGATCAGTTTACACAACTATGGATACAGCTTATCAACACTTTGAATAAATGAAATCACGAGAATTCTGAACTATTTGTATAAAACTATCTTCTTGCCATACGCTAATCAACTATAAATATGCATTAACAATATCAATGTCAGGTTGTATCCGGTATCATAGGTGTACAGGAATGGCAAGGGTAACAATCATATGGCACATCTGATTCTGTTTATCATCTGTTTAAGATAAGTTCAACCCATTCATTTGAAATTCACTGCATAAAGGGTTTCACGGAGTGACACAAAGAGAGATTAAAAATCATTACCTAGCTAAGTGTCTATGAATCAATGTGTTTGATTACTATTTAGAACAAAGGAAAAACTCTTTGAAGCGTTCAGAATATTGAATAGTCATTACATAACTTCAAACCGAAACTGTTTAACACGGGAAGGTAACCAAAACATATCTGGGTAATATAATATCATTCTTATTATCATGTATGCAAGTATTTGTTATTGTCATAAAAATTATCACATTTGCCTCTACGTAAGGAAATGAATTCACATAGGCTCGAACTTAAACAATGGATGCATTCCTGATTCATTTGCTGTGTTGATACTGGATTTACTTAGATACCATAATGTTGTTTATCTTTGTCATGAAAACCTATAGTATTGTTATTCATGTTATTTTTTTCACAGTATAATACACATCAAATGGCATTACGTGTATGTAATTCATATAGCATTTTATAGAGAGCGATTAAATGAATGATACAAGTGCATATTGCATTGCATTTTAAAATGGTACATGAACAAAATTTTCACTAACATCTAAATTTCTTCTTAGAGTGTGAAATATGTTCAGTTTACCAGTTTACCAACATTTCAAAAAGGGGGGACAGCTCTGGGGAACTTTGATTGAGCTACGCAACGTTATCATCCCAATTTCTTTCACATTTATATATATATATATATATATATATATATATATATATATACGGCATGGCCGTATAGGGTGGAGGAAAGGAAGGGGGTCAAGTGATATCAACCATTTTTTTTTCAGTTCACTGACATTGGGGATATTTTGAGAGCTACGTATAGAGATAAAATCATAATTTTATTATCCGAAGAGGAGCAATCAGAGACCAGACATTACCAAGCCTACGACAGTAAATGTAAGCTAATATCATCATCATTATCATTAATTAGTTCAGGCTCATATTTCTGAATGTGAGAAGAATACTATATCAACAGAATGGCAGTACTGGTTTTGGAATGGGATGTATCAACACGTGATAAAGCTCTTTACCCTTTGCACAATAATATTGAGTATGATACTGGGAGTAATATTCGTCAGAATGATAGATTACAATGTCTCTCCAAACTGTATTATAAATAGAATGTATGGTTCATGTGCTTAAAAAGAAAGTCTTGTCTTCCAGTATTTCATATTTTAGATATGACACAGATACCTCTGTGTTTGACGCATCCCATTGTCTTCATGAATTTTACACAGTCTTGCTGGGGTGAACCCATTTAGCAGTTTATTCAGATAATCAAAAAATAAACAAACAATACAGGTACGGCACTTGTTGTAAGGACCACTTTAATCCATTATAGAAGTCGGACCCAATAGGCAATTACAAAAAATACATTAAGCCAAAGCTAGTGATACTTTGTAAAAAAAAAAGTGTTATCCATGTTTAGAAATCAGACTTCGAATAAGATCTACTTTTCAAGTTTAATTCAATTATAATTCTTTGTGGCAGCATGAGGGTATGAAAGTGGATTAATTAAATTTCTTTCACTTTCTGAACAAAAAATAGAACAGATGTCTCGACCTTGCGTAAGCTTCTTCTTGAGTAACTTGTAACATGTTTGAAGCAGTTCATTTCATTTATTTGTAAACAATGTACTTGATACGGTTCTTAATATTGGATACTTTTTTTATGTTGGCAGCGGCACGCATTTCCCCCAAAATGTTCTCGTCCACCGTTTTATAATTATTTAATGATTTTTACCTCAAGGGGGTGTTGTCCATACTTCGTACTGATTATTTAATCATGGAATGCGCAATACACCTAAATATGGGCCAAGCCCAGATTAATATATGTTGCAAAATGTATTGCTATTGTCAACAGTGAATTCTTCAATAGCTAGGAGACTGGTATTTGTTTTTAGTAATGTTGAGGGGGTCATTCATGAAGTGCAAACTTGTTTTCATCTTTTGTTTAGAAGATGGAATGCGTTTTAATCGAATAATAGTGGGATTATCACGGTGTTTGAGGTTCATACAGACTCAAAGCATATTTCATCTCCAAAACAAGAGAAGAAAACATCATTGCATTAATGAATGATCACCTCAACATCACTCAAGACACAATTATCCATCCTCCAAAGAAAGGAAAATTCACTGTGGACAATAGCAACGGATTTTGCATCAATTCACTTTTGATCTGGCCACATATTCAGCCGTACTTCACATTCCATAATCATATAACCAGTACAGATGGGGTATCTTTGTAAAGGAGAATAAAGAGGCATGCCAATGACACTAAATTACGATATGATGATATAGTAACAAGAGAGATATCAAAGCTCAATCCTAAATTGCATAACTTTTTTTGAGGGGTTTATAATTATGTGACAAGTTGGCATGTAGCATCCCCCTAAAAAACACCCACGTACAATCACCAACACCTATCTCTCTCTCTCTCTTTGTATCCCCATCCCCTTCTCTCCATTTGCATCTATACTCTGTTTTCCTCCCTCTCTCAATCAAATAAATGGGATCAATAAATGATCCAAGACAATTATAAAACACCGCGTTGCAGCACTCATTGTCGCCGTCGACGTTGAATGCATATTATAGTACCTTTCTTACAGAAGCTTGGTCTAATATTTTTTTTCCAGGGGATGTATGTAAGTGCACCTTTTGGCTGGTGCCCCCCCCCCCCTCACTTTGAAAGATGATCTTCCGTCCCTGTCTAGACGATTTAGGATGCTGAAACTGTCCCTGTCATATGATAACTTGGATAATTGATCAATTTTGGCTATATCGTTTGCAGCGAAGCCAAACATAAGCCACTGATAAGTGACGTTATCAATGCCAGTTAGAGTAAGGCTAACTATTTTAGGAAAATATGTGGAACCAGCTACCCGCCATCCTGAAGGCAGCTGTATTATGTAGATTAGTTCAGGTGACTCCTGGAGTTACATTTAATATTTTCTGGAGAACATGGCTTGCATTGGCCAATCCCGTCTTTTGAAGTAGCATAATTATTACAGGTTAAAGTAGAACTTTAATGATTTTAAATATTGGCTTAATACTTATTATTGCATAGATGGCATAAATTAAACAAGGATATCCAAATTCAACGCTTGGAAACATTTGAAGTAATAATTATTATCAATTATAAAACGGTAAAATACAGCCCCGGATATAGCAGCTGAAGAGCTCCTCGAACGCTGCTGAGATATGTGACGACACACCATGGACCAGTCCTGTCTAAGCAGACGATGTCCCATAACATCTTACACATTTTTCAGAGCCTATTTTGTTATCTCCTCATCACTTATTTCTCTTCCTTCACTAGCGTCAGTCTTAATGTTAGTCTGTTGCCTCACTCTTAACTTCGTGTATGGTATTATTTTGATGAAAAATGCAGCGTTAAAAAAATAAAGGAATCAGTCACTTGTAAAGAAAATAAGACGCCATTGTATTTTCAGCTGCTTGCACCGGGGCATGTTCGGCGTTTCAAGAGGGAACGAATACCATCCTGCTATTATTCGGAGGGCTTTTCAATTTTGAAAGTGGGGTTTATTTCATTGATCATTGACCCTTCTCCTGTGTATTTACAATCAAACGGTTTTAGCTATCAGAATCAGTTTCACTTTCCCTTTATAATGGTGTGAAATAACGTCATGTTTAAATACACCAAACGAGTGTGACGACATCAAAACATCGCTATATTTATGGCGAATCCTCGGATATTCCAGATGCTGAGAAGAGCTTTTATTTGTGTTGTTTTTATAATCATCAGATACGCAGTTGACATAAAACTTATACGATTGCCATCTGTAAGCTTCCCAGTTTCTAGTGATACATTAATTGCCATATTTGTGATTTTCTTTGAATACCTACTTTAAGTGACCCAAGCAGTGCAGATCAATGTTTGATCTGCTTTGTAACTGAAATGCTCTATGAAATGTCTTTTGGAATAGGCACTGGCGTAGGAAGGGGGGAGGCACAAGGGGGCCATGCCCCCCCCCCCCCCCCCCATTCAGCCACTAAAAAAAAAGAGAGAAAGACAAAGCGAAAAAGCGGGGGAAGTGAGAGAAAAAGACCTAAATAGGCGCTACAAGCCGTTATCTTTCTCTCAAAATTTGCTAAAACGTCGATGGGGGAAATACTCTCCTCTCCCTGCACCCACTGTTACATACAGTGAAATGTTGAGTCCACATAATTGAAAAGCAGTCCAGGCGTTGAACTATAACTTTCCGCCTAAAAAAATACTAGCTACTAGCCGTTTTCTTTCTCTCACATTTGCTTAAACGTCAGAGCTTTCGCCCTTTGCGCGGGAAGGGGGAAACTTCCCCTCCCTGCACCCATCCCTGTTACAGTGCAGTATTACGCCTAAAATAACTGAAAAGCAGCCAGGGCGTCAAACTAACTTTCCGCCTAAAAAAAGTGTTACGAGCCGTTATCTTTCTTTCAAATTTGCTCTGAAACGTAAGAGCTTTCGCGCTTCTCGCGGAAGGGGGGAAACTCCCTCTCCCTGCACCCACCCCTGTTTCATGCAGTGCAAGATTAAGTCCAAATAACTGATAAGCAGTCAGAGCGTCGAACTATAACTTTCCACCTAAAAAATTGTTTGCTACGAGCCGTTTATCTTTCTCTCAAATTTACTAAAACGTCAGAACTTTTGCGCTTCGCGCGGGAAGGGGGAAACTCCCTGCACCCACCCCTGTTACATGCAATGCAGTATTCTTTCTCTCAAATTTGGTGTAAAACGTCGCGCGGAAGGGGGAAACTCCCTGCACCCCGGGTGCCATAATCTCTAGTATCATGACCACGGATTGACACCCCTGTGCCCCCCCCCCCCCCCCCCATTGAAAAATCCTGGCTACGCCTGTGGGAATAAGGCTACGATTTCGATCTAAAACTTAAAAAAAAATAATTTGGCTTCACAATTTAAGCTTTACTGTACCGTTGTGAAGGGCCACTGTAAATGTAGCCATTCTGAAGTGTGGAACAGAAGATAAATTTCAAGTATATATAATGATATACAGGCCTACCTAATGCAAGATAAAATTCCATATATCGTAAGTGAATTTAGAGATAAGTTTACACAATAATGGGTACAGGTTACGAACACTTTGACAGAATTCTGAACCATTTGTATATAATTATCTTCTTGCCATACGCTAATCAACTACAAATATGCATTGTCACATCGGGCTGTATTCATATGCATACAGGAATGACAAGAGTAACAATCAAATTGGCACATCTGATTCTGTTTATCATCTGTTTAAAATAAGTTCAGAACTTTCATTTGAAATTCACAATATAAAGAGTTGCACGGAGAGCCACAAAGAGATATGAAACCAAAATTAAAAATCATTGCCTAGCCCAGTGTCTATGAATAATTTTCAGAATTTTTCAGAACAAAGGAAAAACTCTTAAGCATTTAGAATGTTGAATATAGTCTTTAAGAAACTTAAAACCGAAACTGTTTATCACAGGAAGGTAACCTAAGCATATCTGGGTAATATAATATCATTCTTTTTATCATGTATATTAGTATTTGTTATTGTCATATCACGTTTCATTTTCGTAGATTAAGGAAATTAATTCACATAGGCTCGAACTATAACAATGTATGCTTTACTGATTCATTTGCTGTGTTGATAATGGATTAAATTACATACCATATTGTTGTAATACCATTGTCATGAAAGCCTAAAGTATTGTTTTTCATGATAATTTTTCACAGTATAATACACATTAAATTGCATTGCTTGTATGTATTTCACATAGCATTTTATAGAGAGTGATTAAATGAATGATAAAAGTGCATATTGCATTGTATTTTAAATGGTTATACATGCAAAAGTTTCACTAACATCTAAATTTCTTCTTTAGGGTGTGAAATATGTTCAGTTTACCATTAAGATACAGAGTTTTGCTAAATAAAATTAGGCCTACACATTCTTAGTAGAAAGTGAAATTTTATTATTGGTGCATACAGATATACGGTATAGCCCTATATGATGGACGAAAGGAAGGGGGTCTAGGGAGTGATATCACCCATTTATTTTCAGTGCGGTGACATTAGGGATATTTGACAGCTACAGAGATAAAAATCATAATTTTATGATCTGAAGAGAAGTAATCAAAGACCAGACATTACCAAGCCTACGACAGTGAATGTCAGCCAATATCATCATTATTATCATTAAATTCCGATTGAGAAGTATGCTTTATCAAGATAATTGGCTACGAAATCTTTATGGCAGTACTGGTTTGGAGAATCTTATAACTCAACAAGCGATATAGCTGATTGTCATTACCCTATGCACAGTCATCCGGAGTATCATAATGGGAGTAATATTTGTCAGTCAGACTGGTTTACAAGAAAGCGATGGCAACTTATAGCACAAACGGTTACAAGATAATACGCTCCCTAATGCACAAAGCCGATATTATATAACTCTTTATTTTGTGGTAACATTAAAGACTTCCAAAATTATGCATTAACGTAATGCTAAGTAACTTGAGAAAAAAAAGTACTAGAAGTTCAATCATTTTTATTGCAGGTGCACTGGCGTAACAAGGATTTTTTTCAATAGGGGGGGGGGGGGCAGAGGTGAAGGATCCAATCGCGTAGTCAGGATTTCATTTTAGGGGCAGGGGGTGGTTGTGAGAACGCGAAGCGTGCATAATTGTTGCTGAGCACATGAAGTGTACTCCCCAGGGGGTGTGTGCAGGGAAGGGGGAGTTTTCCCCCTCCCGTCTTACAGCAAATCTGAGAGAAAGATAACTGCTCATAGCACCCTTTTTATGCGAAAAGTTACTTCGACGCCCGGACTGCTTTTCAATTACTTAGACGCAATATTGCACTGCATGTAACAGGGGGGGGGGGGGGGGGTGCAGGGAGGGGAAGTTACTTCCCCTTTTTAGGCTTTTTCTCTCACTTCCCACGCTTTTTCGCTCTCGCCTTTTTTTTATATTTTAGGGGCTGAATTGGGGGGGGGGAGGGGTGAGGAAATGGCCCCATTATGCTCCCCCTGGCTACGCCTATGTGCAGGTGTGTTTTTGGTCCCATTAATTCTCACTAAACCCCTGTATTTTTTCTATCCGTATTCTTTCTTATGTATCTCCTTGTTTTTCTTCTCTCTGTATTGTTTTTAGTTCTTTATGTAGTTCTTTGTTTTCTTCTCTCTATCTTCTTTTCATTTTTTTATGTATTTCTTTTTTATCTTCTCTCTGCCTTCCTTTTTCCTTATGCATATCTTTGTTTTTCTTCTCCTTTTTTTTTCAATTTCTTTATGTATTGCTTTGTTTTTCATCTTTATGTCTTCCTTTTTCCTTATGTATTTCTTTGTTTTTATTCTCTCTGGCTTCCTTTTTCCTTATGTAATTCTTTGGGGTTATTTCTCTCTTCTTTTTTCCTTATGTAATATTTTGTTTTTATTCTCTATATCTTCTTTTTATTTCCTCATGTATTTCTTTGTTTTCTTCTCTCTGTCTTCCTTTTCAGTATGCACAACCCTTGCGTCAAATACGGGCGAATGACCAATAAGATCCTAGGAAGATCACTGGACCGTACGACTTTGCTTTGCGGGGCTTCCGTAACAATTAGCAAATTTAACGCTAAACCGTTAAAACGCTTTCGCGTCAATTTGCTACACTGATAATAGAAAAGTGATTGATTTGTTAACCAGGTACAGTACCGGATTAGGAGTGCCCTCATACAGATATTCATTTTGGGGCAATTCGAAGAAAATGTTCACTTGCCAGAAATCATAAAATTGGCGATGATAACTCCAGAATTATTCATGCTACCATTGACAAATTTAGTATGAAACAAACGAGCTTAACGAGCCCTTTAATTTGGTTGATATATCAATAGGATTCAAATACACGTAGGAATGGTTTTCTTAAAAATAAAACTTGATGTGAATGGAACAAAGATTACTTACATGAGGGCTGAATGGGCCACTGAATATTTCAAATGAAAGTTATATGGTTTTTTAAAAGGCGGACAAAAGTGTGATGTCCGTTAGACCACTTTTTACTTCTCACTAGGAGATGTGCAGTCTAATCGTATCTCAAACTAATTTAATGTCTAGAGTAGGATTATAAGCTTTTGTTAATACCTGAATTAGACTCACTGAACCCCAACACTTACAGATTTTCAAACTATTCACATGAGTGAAAAATCTTGTCCATTTTGTGTCATGTCCGTTACGGTTACAAAGCCGGGGTCCTTTTTTCAATTATTCAGTGGAATACTGTGTAATTTGATGTGTATATTTTTGATAGTCAAATGAGTCTGATTCACTTACTGAAATATGTTCTGTGACTTTAAATTTTGTTTAATGAGTGAAAAATCTTGTCCATTTTGTGTCATGTCCGTTACGGTTACAAAGCCGGGGTCCTTTTTTCAATTATTCAGTGGAATACTGTGTAATTTGATGTGTATATTTTTGATAGTCAAATGAGTCTGATTCACTTACTGAAATATGTTCTGTGACTTTAAATTTTGTTTAAAACTATCTTACTTACTTACTTACTTATGCCTATCATCCCTACTGGGATATAGGCCACCAACAAGATTTCTCCAACCAGGCCGGTCCTGTGCTAGTCTCTCCAATTCCCTCCAGGTAAGGCCCAACTGCCGGACGTCAGCATCTCGGACGGCCCCGCTTCCTTCAGCCCTGTAGGTTCCAGCTGAGTGCTGCTCTTGTGATATTATTGGTTGGCTTACGTAGAGTGTGTCCTAGCCAACGCCAGCGCCTCTGTAGTATTTCCTGTTCTATTGGCTGCTGGCTTGTTCGATCCCATAGCTCCTGGTTGCTAATCACCTCAGGATAACGTATTCTAAGTATTCTTCTTAAGCAAAAATTTATAAATGTTTGAATTCTTCTGAGGATGGTTACAGTGGTCCTCCATGTTTCAGCTCCATACAGCAATACCGGTTTCACAGTTGTGTCCTGAGAGACAAGTTTGATGACCGCCGAATATTCTTCACCTGATTGAAGGCTCCCCTTGATTTGCCAATTCGTTCTCTCACATCTGCATCAGTCCCTCCAGAATTATCTAGGTTACTTCCCAGGTAGGTGAAACTTTCACTTCTTCCAGGTGTTCATTTCCCAATTTGACTTCGTTCGTATTTGTTGCCTTTATTCTAAGTACTTTTGTCTTTGTAGGGTGAATTTTAAGGCCAATTTGTGCTGAGTTGTAGCTGACCTTATCCATCTTGTCTTGCATCTGCTGTTGTGTATGGGAGAGCAGAGCGATGTTGTCTGCGAAATCCAAATCATCTAGTTGTCCCCAGGGTGGCCACTGGATACCAAAAAAAAAAACATTGATGTTTTCATTATCCAGTCTACAGCGAGGAGAAACAAGAAAGGTGACAGCAGACAGCCCTGTCTAACACCAGTCCTCACGTGAAAGGCATCAGTCAGCTGTCCTCCATGAACAACAAGCCATACCTTCATATGAATTCTTAATGATATTTGTGATTTTGGGGGGTATGCCATAATGTACCATGAGATTCCATAGGGCGGGCCTATCCAAGCTATCAAAAGCCTTCATGTAGTCAACAAAGGTATATTTATCTTAACTCTTACTGTGCCAAGGGGTTTAGCTCTCTTCAAAATTTTACCAAAATTATGATCAATGCATACTTTTCAAATGTCTGCACTTCATTAACCATCTATTATTTCACAAAATATTGTGTACAAAACTTGTAGGAAATTTATTGCCATTTCTTATGATACCAAACTTTATTACTTTATCCATTTTATGCATAAGAATTATTGAAAATTATATTTGAGTTTCTTTTTTGTCTGTTATGTTTTGGTTTCTCATTTGTTTACTATTGTTTAATGTTGAAATAAGGTAATATCTTTTTAAAAATCTGAAATCTCTGAAATGTTGTGTGGTACAATATAATTATAATCATATATTTAGAATGCTCGATTTATGCTAAAAATGTTGATATACATTAACCACCATATACCTTTCTTGTGGTCGAGCAATTGTTGAATGAAAATGAAAGTCTATCTGTCACATATACGTGCCATCGGCATTGAAAGAGTTCAATAACCCAAAATAGGTCTGAATATCATGTCCGTTATGCTGGAATTGCCCATTCTATTGGGCAATTTCCGGGCATTGATTGTTATTGATTTTGTTGTTGTTGTTGTTTGTTTTTGCTTTTTTGTAATTGTGTACCATCATAGTTTATAATATGTTACCGTTGGATGTTATATGTTCCTGGAAATTATATATAAGAATAAAACCATTACAGCAAACAGCCAGCTACCAGTTATGTCGATCGAAAGAAGAGTTTACGGCAAGGTATATGCATAAGATATGGTTGAATATGTCTGTGCTTTCATTTTTGAAAGTTTAATTGTTCATTCAAATTATTGATGTATGATGCCTCATATGGTGAAATATTGATTATTACATTAAAAAATCTACTACCAGTTATATTACGTGTATATACCAAAACTAAAATATTTCCCTGCCTGCAAGGTATCAATGCAGCACAATAACGTAATGTACTGGGTACTTTCTAAAAAACTGTTAACTCAAGATATGTGCCAATATGAAACAAATCAGCTCACTTAAATTTTTCGAAACTTTCCATAGTCACTCCTGTAGTCTCCATGTCGACAGAGGATTCCCAGAAGCAGCCATGCTAGAGGATATAACAATGAAAACCTGTATACTAGATCATGACAACACTGGCTTTTCAAAGTCTGATGTGAAGGTTATTACTGTTATGTCCTCCAGCTTGGCTGCCGTGAGAACGCTCTATAGCACTCATCACTGCACTTTCAGCTGAACAAAGAAGCACCCCTCAGACAAAGGGATTCACTCATGCGAGGAAATGTTTTATTGGAGTTCAAAGGATCACCTAAGGGGTATCAAAATGAACAACACACCCGTTTAATAATGTATTCAAGTTTAGCTGTTTAGGGATATGGTCTGAAAAATATTTAATCGGGAGCTGATTCCTGAGAATGACTATCCTGAAGAGGGCGTAGTTGCGACCTCCACGAATTTTTACTGTTTTCTTTGTTTCGCTGGTTTGCAAGAAAGCGATGGCAGGTTGGTAACTTATAACAAAAACGGTCGCATGATAATACGCTCCCTAGTGCACGAAACCGATATTTGTATAACTCTTCATTTTGTGGCAACATTAAAGACTTCCAAAAATATATATAAACGTAAAGCTCAGTAACTTGAAAAAAACAGTACGAGAAGTTCAATCATTGAGTTGCATGTGCGTTGTTTGGTCCCATTAATTACTCAAACGGCTCATGTAGTAACGTTTGGGCATTGTCGAAAGGCTTTGTGACTCTTGCGTTTCAGGTAAAAAAACGACAGCAGAGGATTGTCTGTAATGAAATACGTCCTAGTTGGATTGTATAAAAAGACAGAACAAATGAATAGAAATATATGTAGTAGTACTCCAAATTTTCAGTCATATAAGTACTGTTAAAGTAGTTATTAAGTATTTTTGTCACGAGTTCTTGTCTCCATGGTTACGTCTGCTGCTTAAATATTCCCTTTCAAAGTCTCTAAACTGAAAGTCAGTTAGGCTTGACTAATGGAGTTCTACTAGGGCTGTTAAAGCCTACATCAGACGAAGTCATGAAATGGACGCTCCCTCCTTATTACTATGTATCCAGGTGCCATCACCATGTTGTGGTTTATTCATCCATTTTATTTTCAAGCAAAGGATAATCAATAATTCCTGACAATCAATTGTTCCTTTGCTCTCATCGTTTCTTCTCTTTAATATATTGGCCCCAATCATTCCAATACATTTACTTAAATCTGCCTTAATTTTCTACAAGATATTGCTACGTAGAAATATTACACAAAAAACACGAGAAACATTTTTACAAAATTTCACTTTATTCGGTGCAAAATCTGATATTGTACAGAAAATCATAACTGACCTACTTTTCGCCTTCCACCGTGTTTAAACTTTACCTTTTATACAGCACATCTCCTGTTCCATATTATGAACATGTGGCTATAAAAAATGATAATTCCTCTCAGAATATTGGGAAACCCTAATATATACAAGTGTGTTTGAAAAAAATTGTTTGACGCACGGTAAATGCTGCGTGTATTATAGCTTATTTCAGCATCGGAATTACAAGCTTGGAAATAACATATATTTGTGTGTTCCAGTTGCCATGGTTGCACTGCGTTTCATAAAGCAAGACATAATGTCCAGCATAAGCTGAAGAAAATTAAGTTTATAGCTGGTTACGAAAGATAAACTGGAAAGTAGCTCTTCGACATGTCTGAGAAATCATATCAGTTCATAACTGGAGATTTTCATTTGTATCGAAGTACCAGGGACTTTCCATTTATTAGGCTTTGGGAATGAAAATAGAGAACATGGCATAATAAACTAGGCATATTGTAATGCAACAGTGTTTGCTTATAGTTAATGAAATACGTTGGGGAACAGTGTACTCACAATTGTTTCTAAATGATCCACAATAAGAGAGAAAAATTGAACTCCAGCCATCTTAAGTAGGCGCTATGTCAGTCCCATTGCTACTACATGGCGATATGTACCTGGACTCTCAAACCATGCAGACAAGATGCAAGATGCAAGATTAATGCAAGATTCACTGGAATTATTTTAAGTGATATAAAACACGTAATACATACCTATATTTCTACATGTATTCTACCCCGAAGTAGTTCCTCGCTTTTTGTTTGTTTGTTGTTGTATTTTTCTGTGTGTGTACCATAAGGTATGCAAGCATAATAAGTTCGGGACATTCCAGTTGACTGACAGACACAAGAACCAACAGCCTACGAATTCACCGAAAAGTTATCAGAAGGACCAGAAGGTATAATGTCGATCCTCCCAGCAAAGATTCCATACTGTGTAACTTATGCGGCCTTAAAGTGGGATTAATGTATCTGACCCCCCCCCCCCCCCCTCCCCTCCCCTCCCTTTCCTGATATGGATCGATACCCATGCAGGCGTACACAGTGATGAGTACATTAACATGATCAATGATTTGTTTGGCAAAGTAAGTTTGTCCCACGGGCGGGACTCGTGCTTATCAGAGTTGATCCATAATACAGTGACTGTATCCACTTTCAGCATAAGATACATCAGACTTGCAGAACACTATGGCTAACATCTGATGAAGTCCAGAAATAAACTAGCAGAACCACCGCTGCAGCAATGAGAAGAACACCGAAAACAGGAATCAGAAAATATATTATGAGTAACTTACACTTGTCTACGTATTCTCTAGACTTCTTGCAGGTTATCGTTAATGTTGAATTTTGAAAAGGAATCGGGGTATCATTCGGATTAGCATGGGTCAATTCTGTTGAGGTAACATTTCCAGGAAAGATATTCAAGAGAGCCTCTGAGTAAAATGACGTGCCGTTCACATCTACCACGCATGTAACAACAACACCACCGTCTTCAAACTGGACGTTGGATATGTTCAACGTCGAATATGAGGTATCTGATATTCGGGAGAACTCGATGTGATGTGAAAGTCTCCACTCATATTCCACACGGCTTTCATGTCCATCTCTAAAACTGCACTCAAAGTAAGCATCGCTTCCCGCTGTAACTTCATATAAGAGGGGTGTTATGCCTAATGGATTTTTTAGGGTGACCATGTGTCACAATGTAAATAGTTTACCCCCCCCCCCCCCCTATCATTTTGTTCCTGGAACTGGACTAGTGAGCCATGTACAGTTTACATATTAATTGGGTTTGCCACCAGTCTTAAGTGGATAGGGTAATTTACATATAGCCAAGATTGCTTGCATACCTTACATAACTTGTTATGGGTTACACAGCTTGTTTCTTTTGTATGGGAGGTTGGCTCTTTTGTGTTTGTGCATGAGAGGGAGTGTTAGTGTATTGATTGTTAGATGAAGCTAGCTAGATTGTAGGCAGTGGACACCATGATTTTATAGAAGCAGGTTGCAAAGTTTCGGGAGCTGCCACAGGCTCCTGTGTGAGTTTTGTTGTGTGATTGTTGGAGGCACTGAGGATGAGGCACACTGATTTTGTGTACAGTTTTGTGAGCCAGACAAAACTACTACTTTGTGCTTTAGTGCAACTTTTGGTAGCCACAGGCCAAGAGAAGCCTCCACTTTCCCCAGCTTGAGTCAACGCTTCATGAACTGTAAGTTGGATTCTGTATTTTTGTTGTAATCATTGAAAGTCAATAGTTAAGGCGATATAATTATTTGTAAGGTGGGCTGGGATAAAATTTTCATTTCTCAAATGAGTTAACGTAATAACTTTCATATTTGTCAAAAGGATTAACTCAAGAAATTAAGCCGAATGGTTACTTTGAATATGTATAATTTTAATGGAACTGGAAGTAAATATCAAATGATAGATTACTTAATATGAGACGTGCATTTTGTTGAAATTGTGATGTAATTATTGAATGTAATAGTATAATGCTATTCATATTAAACTAATGCATTATAATAAGAATTCATGTATGATTGATTCTAAGTATTAGTTTAAGATCGTTAGATGAAATTATATACATATAGGTGATACACACATTTGATTTTGAATATTAATTTGTTTCAGTGTGTGATTAATTATCAAGCAAACCAATGCTCCTAATTATATGAAATGTATGGCATATGGTTAAAGTTTACGAATATTATACAAGGATTAAGATGTACAATTAATCCAAACTGATTGTTTTATAATAATGGTTAATGTGGCAAATGAAAGTTTGAACATGGTTGTATGAAATTTAATACTTGGTATAATTATCCAAGGGGTAACACGTTTCTTTTAAATGGATAATCTAACCCTTTTCACTAGGGATGAGCTGGGCTCATGATCGATCTCACCGTTATCTTCATGCCAAGGACACCATTCATAAATACGGTCAGACGTAGTTCGATACACCTCGTAGACATCTGCCAGTTTTTTATTGCATACGTCCATCACCAGTCTTTACTTCACGCCGTAGACAGCGATCACATCTCTCATTCTTCACTCTTCAAGACAATGGCCACATCACTCTGTGTAGTTCAGCACCTTGGACTTATGAACTCAAGGCTTTGGGACGGATGTGCTGAATCCTAACTTCCCCTTTTTCAGGTGCTATACAACCAGTGTAATTCTTTAATTTATAATCAATCTGTTCAACTGTTTTGCCACAACCTAGTATTTTCTGAATTAATGATAGTTTGTTGCGACTCGTATAAATGAATTTTCAACAGTCGTATACGTTATTGTGCAACATGAAGTTTCGTATTGATTTTCTACATGTATATATTTATTTGATTTTGAACAAGAGCAGGAATTCGACGCTCTAATAAAAATTATTAAATGTATATTCTTGTGTGAAGTCGCCCTTATTTGCAGTTACCCTTTCACTTTATCAGAACGAAATCTATTACAGTGTTACCTAGATAAATTCCAGTAACTAGAGTTGACATAAATGGCGACCACGAAGGGACTTTATTTCTTTGTGATAGGTTAGGTTAAATAATAGTGAATGGTTAAACTGTCAAATCAAGATTTATATATGAAAACTCAGTGATTTTGTTTCACCTGTCTAATTATTTTTTTCTCTCCATTGAGGATTGTTACATGCAGGTTACACTTCATAGAGGGCAGTGACTCAAGTGGGGAAAGGAGGCTTCACCAATTGCTGATACTCCAGGGCAAGTCTTCACTTGATTTCTGCACAGCAAAAACCGAAATTTATTGGTAGGTGTGTAATCTCATCCTTTGTGTGTCTAACAATAATTATGGAGAGGGATCAGTTTATAGCTCAGGGTGAAAAATTTGGTTTAAGTGGGCAAGAATTAAAACAGTATGTTGATGAGTGTGCGCGAGAAGCTAAGGAGGAAAGGATAGAAGCTAGAGTTGCTAGGAAAGTAGAAGCCGAGTTGGTGACTAAGCAAATAAAGTTAGAAGAGATTAGGAAAGAGATTGGGTCGGGACCAATACCTAGGTTAGGGCATACTCAAAGGCCAAGTATACCTCCTCTTCCTGTATTTCAAGAAGGTAAAGATGATATTGACAGTTATTTGTGTAGATTTGAACGACATGCTTCCAGCGTAGGTTGGGATGGGGCCGATTGGGCATTGGCACTCTCTGCATTGTTATCTGGGAAGGCACTAGATATAATTTCTAGGCTCACATCTGAGCAAGCTAAGAATTATGAAATTGTCAAATCATCACTCTTGAAGGGGTATGACTTAACAGAGGAGGGGTATAGGTTAAAGTTTAGGCGGTCTAAACTCTGTCAGGGTGAGACATTTGTGCAATATGCATCCAGGATTGTGAAATATCTTGATAGGTGGGTGGAACTTAGTCCATTTAATGATGATTATCAGGGACTTAAGTCGTTATTGATTCAGGAGCAAATATTTGATACTTGTAGTAAGGAGTTATTGATGTTCATTAAGGAGCGAAATCCTAGTAATTTGAATGAGGTTATAACTTTAGCTGATCAGTATCAGGATGCTCATACAGATATAAGATTTCGGGGGATGAAAGCCCAGCAGTCCAGTTCTAAGAAGTATACTAACAGTAACTTCAATAAGAGTCAAAGCCATACTAATCCAACTAATAATAATAATAAAGGATCAAGTGGTTTTGAAAAATCAAGTAAGCCCCAAATTGATGGTAGGAAGTGTTACACTTGTAATCAATTTGGACATCTTTCTTTTAATTGCCCAACTAAGAAAGGTCGACGTGAGATGGGCTCAAGTCTCGTCAACGGGAGGTCAGAGGATTCATCAGTCAGAGGCGATGCTCCAGCAGGATCTACTGATCCTGCTGGTAGTGTCCGAAGGAGATAGCTCATGCGAAGGAGATAGCTCATGAGAACCAGAAGGGTTTGAGTTTAATCATAGAAGAGAACCTCACCGAAGACGGAACCGGAGTGAAGTTAGCATCAGGCGATACCCTTCCAGTACTGTCAGCAGCAGCGAGCGGTTCACCAGTGGAGATGCCAGTCATCAAAGGAATGGTGAATGGAAAGCTGGTTGATGTTCTTCGTGACAGCGGGTGCACAACTGTCATCGTTCGACGTGACTTGGTTTTGGAGGAGCAGTTCACTGGAGAACAGCGGACATGCTTGCTCATCGAGCAGACGATGAGGACCTTCCAAGTTGCCAAGATCGATCTGGACACTCCCTACTTCAAGGGTAAGGTTGAAGCCTTATGTGTATTAACCCCTGTTTACGATATTGTATTGGGTAACATTCCTGGAGCGCGACAACCGGCTGATCCAGAAGAAGACTGGACACCGGAAGAGCATCAAGCCAACGCAGTGGAAACAAGAGGGCAGAAGCAGCAGGCAAGACGAACAAGGCCTCCTCTTCGAGTACCTGAGCCACTGGAAAGCATTGTGTCTGTTAATGATCTAATGAAAGCCCAAAGGGAAGATGAATCTTTGAAATCTTTGAGACAACATGCGGACGGGGAAGATCAAAGGATGTCAAAGAAAGGCAACACTACTTCGTTTTTGTACAAGGATAATGTGCTGTATAGGAAATTTGTTGATGTAAACCCTGGATCAGATGTTGTAATGCAAGTTGTAGTGCCTTTACCATTTCGTAATCAAGTCATGAAACTAGCACACGAGTCCATCTTTGGAGGTCATTTAGGCAACAAAAAGACTTGTGATAGGATACAATGTCACTTTTTCTGGCCAGGAATGCATGCCGATGTGGGACGATACTGCCGTTCATGTGGGCCATGTCAGCGAACAGCTCCAAAGGGCAAGGTGACGAAGGTGCCCTTGGGTTCAACGCCCCTCATTGATGAACCTTTCAAGCGTATTGCCATAGATCTTGTTGGACCGATTGAGCCAGCGACTGCGAAAGGAAATCGCTTTATCCTTACCGTAGTTGATTACGCAACTCGATATCCAGAAGCAGTAGCTCTTCGTCGAATCGATACGCAGACAGTCGCTCAAGAGTTGGTATACCCAGAGAAGTGTTAACAGATAGAGGAAGCCAGTTCACATCTGACGTGATGAAGGAGGTTAGCCGATTGTTGTCCATTCGACAGATGACGACTACACCATACCATCCGCAGTGTAATGGCTTGGTTGAACGCTTTAATGGCACATTGAAGGCCATGCTTCGCAAGATGTGTGAAGAGAAACCCAAAGACTGGGACAGGTATATTAATCCTTTGCTTTTTGCATACAGGGAAGCAGTCCAGGAGAGTACAGGATTTTCACCATTCGAACTTCTATATGGAAGGACAGTCCGTGGTCCTCTCGCCATTCTTCGGGAGTTGTGGACAGGAGAAGTGGACGAGCCGGATACTAAGACAACGTACCAATACGTTTTGGATTTGAAGGATCGGTTGGAGGCAACGTGTCAACTGGCACAGGAGAATCTGTGCAAGTCGTCTGAAAAGTATCGCAGACAATACAACCGCAAAGCAAAGAATAGGAAGTTTGAAGTTGGTGAAGAGGTTCTGCTCCTACTCCCAAGTGACCGCAACAAACTGTTGATGCATTGGCAAGGACCATTCAAGGTAGTTCAGCGAGTTGGATACCTGGATTACAAGATCGACATGAACGGAAAGGTGAAAACTTTCCATGCAAATCTTCTGAAAAAGTTTTTCAGAAGGAACGATGACGATAGTGATGTCGCTTGTGTATCAGTTCTTGATGAGGGCACAATGGGAGAAGATGACAAGGACAATCAGCCTGCATCGGAGAAGAATCTTCTTCATCTCCCAACCCTAACTCCAACTGAATCTCTACAAGATGTGCAGATAAACTCCCATCTGGATGAAAGTCAGCAACAGGTAATCAACTCTCTACTTGAGGAGTATCAGGAAGTCCTGACTGACATGCCCGGATTGACCAATTTGGGAAAGCACGACATCAAACTACTAAACAAGGAACCAATCAAGAGCAAACCATACCCATTACCCCATGCCTTGCGAGGTGAGGTGACAAAGGAAGTTCAGAAGATGATTGATTTAGGAGTAGTCGAACCATCCTCTTCACCGTATGCATCACCTATAGTCATGGTCAAGAAGAAAGACGAGACTATCAGATTTTGTTGCGATTATAGGAAGCTGAATCAAGTCACTGTGACTGATGCAGAACCAATTGCAGATCAAGAGGAAATCTTCGCAAAGTTAGCTCGCGACAAATACTTCACCAAGATCGATTTAGCAAAAGGGTATTGGCAGGTGCCGCTCACTGATAACGCTAAGGAACTCACAGCCTTTGTGACGTCAGATGGTTTGTATCAATTTTCGACTACGCCGTTTGGGTTGGTGAATGCGCCAGCAAGCTTTAGTCGCATTATGAGAGATTTACTCCGTGGCTTGAGTAATGTGGATAATTTCATTGATGATATCCTTATTCATACAGCTACATTTGAGGATCACGTAGTCATTCTCAAGGAAGTGTTCGAAAGGCTGAAGAAGGCAAATCTGACGGCAAGACCAACCAAGTGTTTCATTGGGTATGGAAATATAGAATTTCTTGGTCACTGTGTAGGACAAGGCAAACTTCGACCAGTACAAGACAAGGTCAGCGACGTCCAGGAAGCACCAAGGCCGAAGACCAAGAAACAACTTCGTTCATTTTTGGGACTGGTAGGCTATTATCGTAGATTCATTCCGAATTTTGCCGCAATAGCAGCTCCATTGACCGATCGCACGAAGAAAGGAGAGCCTACAGTAGTTACATGGGGAGATGCGGAGGAGATGGCTTTCAAGACATTGAAGCAGAAACTGGAGAAAGAGCCCATCCTTCACCTTCCAGACCTGACTCTTCCTTTTATCTTGAGGACAGATGCCTCAGACGTTGGTATAGGGGCAATACTGCTGCAGGAGAGAGATGGACGGAAATTCCCCATCGCCTATGCCAGCAGGAAGCTTCTTCCACGAGAACAGCGATACTCAGTCATGGAACGAGAGTGTTTGGCAGTTATTTGGGGAACCCAGAAATTCGGAGCCTACTTGTTTGGGAAGCATTTTCAACTGGAAACTGACCACCAACCACTCAAGTGTATAGCGAAGTCGAAAGTGGCAAACGCAAGGATCCTACGATGGGCGCTTGCTCTACAGCCATATCGATGCACCATCATTGCCATCAAGAGCAGCGAGAACGTTGGTGCAGATTATCTCAGCAGGATTCCAGATGACTGAATACTGAACACTAAAAAGGATGTTTTTTTTTTCCTTGTTGATGTAAATTTAAATTTGCTCAAATGTTTTTCTTTAAGTATAAACTAACGGATAATTTCTCCCTAATTTAGTCCCATTTTGAAATTATAGAAATTTCTTGAAGAAAGGGGAGATATGTCACAATGTAAATAGTTTACCCCCCCCCCCCCCCTATCATTTTGTTCCTGGAACTGGACTAGTGAGCCATGTACAGTTTACATATTAATTGGGTTTGCCACCAGTCTTAAGTGGATAGGGTAATTTACATATAGCCAAGATTGCTTGCATACCTTACATAACTTGTTATGGGTTACACAGCTTGTTTCTTTTGTATGGGAGGTTGGCTCTTTTGTGTTTGTGCATGAGAGGGAGTGTTAGTGTATTGATTGTTAGATGAAGCTAGCTAGATTGTAGGCAGTGGACACCATGATTTTATAGAAGCAGGTTGCAAAGTTTCGGGAGCTGCCACAGGCTCCTGTGTGAGTTTTGTTGTGTGATTGTTGGAGGCACTGAGGATGAGGCACACTGATTTTGTGTACAGTTTTGTGAGCCAGACAAAACTACTACTTTGTGCTTTAGTGCAACTTTTGGTAGCCACAGGCCAAGAGAAGCCTCCACTTTCCCCAGCTTGAGTCAACGCTTCATGAACTGTAAGTTGGATTCTGTATTTTTGTTGTAATCATTGAAAGTCAATAGTTAAGGCGATATAATTATTTGTAAGGTGGGCTGGGATAAAATTTTCATTTCTCAAATGAGTTAACGTAATAACTTTCATATTTGTCAAAAGGATTAACTCAAGAAATTAAGCCGAATGGTTACTTTGAATATGTATAATTTTAATGGAACTGGAAGTAAATATCAAATGATAGATTACTTAATATGAGACGTGCATTTTGTTGAAATTGTGATGTAATTATTGAATGTAATAGTATAATGCTATTCATATTAAACTAATGCATTATAATAAGAATTCATGTATGATTGATTCTAAGTATTAGTTTAAGATCGTTAGATGAAATTATATACATATAGGTGATACACACATTTGATTTTGAATATTAATTTGTTTCAGTGTGTGATTAATTATCAAGCAAACCAATGCTCCTAATTATATGAAATGTATGGCATATGGTTAAAGTTTACGAATATTATACAAGGATTAAGATGTACAATTAATCCAAACTGATTGTTTTATAATAATGGTTAATGTGGCAAATGAAAGTTTGAACATGGTTGTATGAAATTTAATACTTGGTATAATTATCCAAGGGGTAACACGTTTCTTTTAAATGGATAATCTAACCCTTTTCACTAGGGATGAGCTGGGCTCATGATCGATCTCACCGTTATCTTCATGCCAAGGACACCATTCATAAATACGGTCAGACGTAGTTCGATACACCTCGTAGACATCTGCCAGTTTTTTATTGCATACGTCCATCACCAGTCTTTACTTCACGCCGTAGACAGCGATCACATCTCTCATTCTTCACTCTTCAAGACAATGGCCACATCACTCTGTGTAGTTCAGCACCTTGGACTTATGAACTCAAGGCTTTGGGACGGATGTGCTGAATCCTAACTTCCCCTTTTTCAGGTGCTATACAACCAGTGTAATTCTTTAATTTATAATCAATCTGTTCAACTGTTTTGCCACAACCTAGTATTTTCTGAATTAATGATAGTTTGTTGCGACTCGTATAAATGAATTTTCAACAGTCGTATACGTTATTGTGCAACATGAAGTTTCGTATTGATTTTCTACATGTATATATTTATTTGATTTTTTTTGAACAAGAGCAGGAATTCGACGCTCTAATAAAAATTATTAAATGTATATTCTTGTGTGAAGTCGCCCTTATTTGCAGTTACCCTTTCACTTTATCAGAACGAAATCTATTACAGTGTTACCTAGATAAATTCCAGTAACTAGAGTTGACACCATGTCAACTACACATGGTGACAAGATGTTCTGAATGATACAGTAATATTGAGATATGGAGCTGATGTTATTGATCTCTATACGGGCTATTATCTTGCTGGCCAGAGTAATGTTAGGATTGATCCGAACACCGTTGTACTGGATGACAGGTTCATTGTCTTTCGTCTCTTCATCGATGGATTCTCGTTGATGATAATTTCTGCAGATGAAGTCAAATACCATTTTTTTTAGGGACGATACATATTTTGCAATGCAGGGAAATCTTGATGAATTTTCAAGAGTAGAAATAATAATCATAAACGTTACTTCTGTTTCCACACGATCAGATACAAGTTCTTGACATTTGTAAATAAAATTTCCTGGTTCTCGTGATCTTATGTACGCAAGACCTTTAGCACAAGACTCATTACCTACTAAATGATGTCTGTATGACATATATTCCCAAGACTCTTCTATACATTGTGCGACTGCCACATACTTTGGGTCATCAGAGGGAATGTCTTGATGCAGATACATCCATTTTATCTCTCTTGTTGCCTGTGAAAATTCGTTACCTGTCGATGAACCAAAACACTTCAATTCGATTGTTTCTCCCACATAACCGGAGATATTTTCAATGCTTCTAACAGTATCCATTGTGACCAGAGGAGGAACGATGAAAAGGACAAACAGACCTAATAACACCATCCGGACCATGTTGAATAGTTTACTTTAATATGACATAATCACCTCGAAAAGGTTGGGAATCAAGCGGTCAAACTCACACAGCATGCCTATGCGGTAACGTTTGGAAATATGGTTTGAGAGACAGAATTCTTTATCTGTTGCAATACTTCCTTATAAAATCCCATCAAAACTAAACAAAGGTGATTAATTCAGATATGAAAGGACGTATATTTTCTTCACATTTAACATCATCCGAGTGCTTTAGACCGATTAACCAGTGCTTGTCCGGTATATTTGATGAAAATGATGCCACTCCCCTCTCATTTTCATCATCCCTATAAAGTCCCTATGATTCTATCATAAGAGTGCGGAAACCAACAAAATATTGGAAGGGGGCATCTCGTTTTTCCGAAGGTTCGTTTTTCCGAAGGTTCGTATTTCCGAAGGTTCGTATTTCCGAAACACTAATTTCCCATGCCTGGGGGTTCATAATTCCGAAAATGAAAAAGGGTTCGTAATTCCGAACATTTGTTGCATTATTCCGAAGGTTCGTTATTCCGAAGGTTCGTTTATCCGAAGGTTCGTTTATCCGAAGGTTCATAATTCCGAAAATGAAATAGGGTTCATATTTCCGAAGGTTCGTATTTCCGAAAATGAAAAAGGGTTCATAATTCCGAAGGTTCGTATTTCCGAAAATGAAAAAGGGTTCGTATTTCCGAAAATGAAAAAGGGTTCGTATTTCCGAAAATGAAATAAGGTTCGTATTTCCGAAAATGAAATAGGGTTCGTATTTCCGAAAAATGAAATAGGGTTCATAATTCCTGGTAAAAAAAGGCGAATTCATCAGGAGCAGAGGTGTAGCAACGGGGGGGGGGGGTGAGGGCTCGCCCCCACCCCTCCGTCATCGGATGGCGAAAAAATAAGAAAAAAAGAAAGAAAATGGAATAGGAAAGAAGACGGGTGGACCCCTTCCGGCAACCCCCCCCCCCCAAAAAAAAAAAAAAAAAAAAAAACCCTCTTCCACCAGCGGTGTCTTAGATTAGCTTGAAGATTATTCCAAAAGACTTGTGCCTCCAATGGTGCCAGTGCTCCCACAATGGCTAGACTCTAGCTACGCCACTGTTAAAGGGAAAATTAGGGTAACGATAGGATATTATGGTTTTAATTGCCATCTTCAAAAAGCGGATCTCTTTTCGACGAAAAGCACCTCCCCCACCCCCGCAATGAATACAAAAATGAAATGGAGACATAAAACTGGGAAGGTTTATAAAAGAGGAGAGGAGAAGAGACAAGGGACGAAAATAAGAGGACGAGATTAGAAAAATCGAATAAGTGTTTATGTGTGTGTGTGTGTGTGTGTTGTGTGAGTGTGTGGAGGTGTCGTAGTCGAACGGTTTACAGCGCTTGACTGGAAACGCGAAGGTTGGGGGTTTGATCCCTGTTACGGCACCTATGGCCTTTTTGTTGTAAAAAATATGATAGCAACTTTCCTTTTTTTAATTTACGAGCGCGCGAAGCTAGCGACCAAAAATAATTGTGCCTTTCCGTTGTGAAAAATCATAAAAATAACATATTTCGGCATATAATGACTGGAATATGAGGATATTCGGGCACCTCACTCCCTGAATATGAGGTGTGAGTTGCCGGAATATCGGCACTTTCAAAATCCGGGGGAGGGGGTTGGCTGCAGCAGCCCCCCCCCCCCCCCCCCCTTCTCGTACGCCTCTGCCTAGGCCTACGTTAACTACACAGTTGCGATTGATTTTAACTTGCGATTGTTTCAAATAAATCGCTTCAACTCCTTATAAGGCGGGGCACTGGTTGATAAAAGCCATTAATGTTTTCTTCTCCATGTGTAATTCCTTATTTCTATTTTTTGCGATGAGGATTGTTTTACTCTTAATGTCTTTTAGTGTTTTGTAATTCGTTATGCTTGTAAAAGTTATTTCAAACTTCATGTCAGCGGTTGTAACTGTTAAAAAAGCAGACTGTGCAGTAAAATGAAGCAACTCATTAGAATCTGTACAAATTTATTATGCTGTAAGCAGCTGTATAAAATGAAACATTTTCATCCATGTTTAGAAATGATGGTATTTTGGCAAAGTTAAAGAACATGTTCAATGATTTTAATCTATTTATGCGGCATAGATAGTTAGGATTATTCCCTGTATGATAATTATTTTAGCCCGACTGAAAGAAAACTTAACATTTTAATCCACTATCCTTCAAATTTGGTTGTATGTTGCTTTTAATTTGCATTATAGTTTGGTTTTACTTTTGTTTCCTTTTATGATAATCATATCAGCCTGATGATAAGACTCCTTCTTTAACTTGTTACGATCCATCTTTCTTCGGCTTTGGTTGTTTATGGTATCTATTCATTTATTTATTATTATTACTAGTATTATTTGTATTATTATTATTGTTATTATTATAAGTATCATTGTTATCATTATTATTAGTAGTAGTAGTATTTTTATTATTATTATTACTAATACTATCAGTATTATAATTTTTATAATTCATAATATTATTGTTGTTGTTGTTATTATTGTTATTATTATTAAAATTGTTATTATGAAGTGGACTACCAAAAATTACGATGACGATGTCATTTTGGATGGAGTTATGCGACCAGACTTAGATATTGCACCGGTTACTCTACTATTGCTTCTTTTATTTCCCTTGTCATGATCGTATAATTGGCCTATAGCCTATACGTATCAATAATATGTTGTGCTACTTGCCAGGCTATTTATTAAACATAGCAGTGACTCCTTTATGAACTCTCTGTAATATTATGTTGTTGTTTTTATTGCTGCTGTTGTTGTTTTGGGGACCGGAGGGGAGGGCTTGTAGAGTCATCTAAAGAGCCATATTACAGACTTCGGCCAACTCGGTTTATTTGGGCACAACATGACGTATATTCCTTTGTTTAGTGCTTGCCTAACAAAGCAACAAGCGCCATATTGCTACCTACATGGAGCCGAGTTGGCCAAACACTGTAATAGATAGCTCTGATGGCTAGGGATGCAGGACGCCCCCACCTTATTTTTAGTATGCACTTTTCATAGTATACTTTTTTAATCACAATTTATGTTGAATGTTGACGAAGTAATTACATCTTAAAGATAATAAAGTGTCAATGTTTGGCTCGCTGGAATCCAGCAGCGTGGTGCCCGAACATCCTTTTATTTTGGGAAGCGAGATGGTTCGCTATCCTTATCTCAAAATGTTATCGTTGTTTGGATTATCTGGTAACAAAATCATTATTCTATAGACAATATCTCTTTTTTTTTACTTGCTCACTATAGCGCGTAAGATTTAGAAACGGAATAGTTTGGGACAGGGAACGTCCTTCATTAGGGCGAGTGAAGTGCCCAAATATCCCATATTCGGCAGCAGGGTTAATTAATATTATTCATGGCTCATTATTACATGTTCTATATTTGTCTTTTGATGGCGAAATTGCATTTCCATTACAATAAAAAAAAAGGGTTTTATGTTTTTTTCTAACTCGCTTCGCTCGCTTGCAAATTGTAGAAACGGGGAGTATGATATTCTGCCAAGAGGCATAAGCTCCCCCTTTCAAAAACATTACGTGGCCATTTTCTGCTTGTAAAGATCTACTTGGAACTTTGGTGTGTCTCATTTTCCAAAGCGGTATATACATTATATAAATAACTTCAAGCCAATTTCGTTGTAGCAAATTTAATCCCGAATCCGATCATTCACTTTCTTCAATACATCAGTATGTATTTTAATCACCGAAGTAATATCATTTTATGAGAAATGAAACATGTATTCCTGAGGCGCTCGCTCACAAATATTGGTTATTATAATAGGAACAATGATAATAATGATAATAATATTAATAATAATAACAATAATGATAATAATAATAATTATAATAATAATAATAATCATAATAATAATAATCATAATATGAGCGCCCAATTGAGGCGGATACCGGCGCTATAGAAGAAGCCATCATCATCATCATAATATTGATAGGAATTACGATAATATAATGGCTATTTCTCTGGATTTTATTATAATTTTTATCATCATTGTTATGATTATTGAGTACGAAATGAATATCTTTACACTTGGCCGTCTTTCCCCTCCTCCCTATCCGAAATACGGATTGACGCCGTATTCTCTGAATTTACAACCTTTTTTCATTTTCGGAAATACGAACCTTTTTTCATTTTCGGAAATACGAACCCTTTTTCATTTTCGGAAATACGAACCCTATTTCATTTTCGGAAATACGAACCCTTTTTCATTTTCGGAAATACGAACCCTTTTTCATTTTCGGAAATACGAACCCTATTTCATTTTCGGAAATACGAACCCTTTTTCATTTTCGGAAATACGAACCCTTTTTCATTTTCGGAAATACGAACCTCATTTCATTTTCGGAAATACGAACCTCATTTCATTTTCGGAAATACGAACCTTCGGAATTATGAGCCCTATTTCATTTTCGGAAAAAAGAACCTTCGGAAAAACGAACCTTCGGAAAAACGAACCTTCGGAGTAACGAACCTTCGGAATAAGGAACCTTCGGAATTATGAACCTTCGGAAAAACGAACCTTCGGAAATACGAACCTTCGGAAAAACGACATGTAACCACTGGAAGTATAGAACAAGTTGTTACAGTAGTTGTGACATAGAGACAAAAGGAGGGAAATGCATTAAGTATTAAAGCTAGATGAGCACTGAAAATGACAGGAATAAATTCAACTTTCCATATCCATTAAATCAGTAGAACGAGGGTAAAAGGCAAGCAAGTGAACAACATATTTCAATAATTGATATACTTGTAGAAGCATTCATGATAATATATATCTCAAGGTAAACGTAATAGAAATAAGGGAAACGGTACAATTATAATCTTGGTATTTTATACAGTGGACGTAATTGACCACTTTCGGGCACACACCTGTAATTATTTCCCTATAGTTATGTTAAAAGTGAGAAATTAAAAAAAACTTGTGTCTTGACTAGTTCATACAATTTTCTTGACTTCCTGAAAATACGAAGGGGTGTTTTCAGCATTGTTTCTCTTTACAGGGGCTGCAACTTAGACTACCCCAAAACATAGTGTAAACTCCAGTGCTTGTGAGGTTTTTGTTGGGCTGCTAAAATCCCATCATTGGGACCAATTCTTGCTCTCTCATGGGACTTGTCTGAAAAAGGAATTATCCATCTTTAGGCACATATGAAAAAGTGTTAAAATATGTATCACTGATTTTATATGAATTTGTTTCAGCAATGACATCATCTTTGGTACGGGTCGAAGGTGAATTACCTAAAATGACTGGATCTAATTACAGGCATGCGGCCTTTAGGGAATGTTTCCTTGTAAATCATTTTCTCGAGATGGCGCAATTTTGGTGCAGAAATTGTTAGCATTAACTCTTTGCTAAGTTAACTGTTCTCTCCATTTTCCGGTTTTGGAAGCACGGGATGGAATTTAATGAAAAGAAAAATTCAAACTATGGCACGCGTATTTGACTTGTAATGGACGCTGTAGAAAGGTCGTCGGCAGAGCGACGAGGCCACCGCGCGTCTTCACCGCCGAGGTGGCCCCACTTTAGGCTTAAAAATTGTAAACATGAGAGAAGAAATTAGGCTTTAACTTTAAAAAATGGGCAGAAATTAGTGAAACCTAATATTGCTTAGGATTTTCATTCATTTAATTCAAGTTTATAGTACATGATTTATTTCAAATTTTTAGATAAAAACACTATTTCAAGGTCACGGCTCATTACTGCAAATATCGGGATCATTACTGCACATATCAAAGGTACACAGAAGTAGATGGGGAAATATGCCATCCATCGTTGAATTTCTTAGTCACCACTCATTAGTAGATGATTTATAGACCCACAGAGTTATAGTAGATAACCCCTTGGTTTTAGACCCACATACAGGCTGTGTATTATAGTAATTACAAAAATATTCCCATTCTGAACCTGAAGAGCAGCGATTACATTACAAAAGAGTAAGTGACCAAGCAAGGTGGTACCGTCGAAAAACTGCTAGTGACCTTGAGCATTCCATTGCCTCTGACGTCAAACGAAATGCGAAAGGTTTTGGTCATATGTCAGATCAAAAACAACAACTCTTGAAAGTGTATCAAACCTGACTAAATCAGATGGTAGTAAAATATTTTCAGACCAAGAAGAGGCTGAAGTTTTACAGACTTTCTTTTCATCGGTTTTTACAAAGGAAGATGGGCTGGACTCGTCCACGGGCTGTGTTTGACGCTTCCTTGAGCCAGGTTGAGATAACTTCTGGAGAATAAACAGTTGTCAAACCTTAATCTCTATCCCTTGAGAGAATTAACATACGTGTTAGCACTGCCAATATCCTTACTCTTTCAAAAAAATATGGAAAGCGGACAGATACCATTAGATTGGAATCTGCTAATGTGTCACCTATTTTTAAGAAAGGTAGTAAGACAGAGAGTAAAAACTATAGGCCAGTTAGTTTAACATGTATTGTTTGTAAAGTCATGGAAAACCTCATTCGTAAAGAGTTGTGTGAACACCTTACAAGTAATAATTTAATTTCCATGCATCAGCATGGCTTTGTTGCTGGCCGATCTTGTGTCACAAACCTGTTTGAGGTATTTGATGATTGGACACAAGTGTTTGATGAGGGTGGCACAAAGTCTCCTTGTAAAGTTGGAATCCTTTGGTATTGGGGCAACAAAAATGATTCCAGGATTTAGAAATATGTCCTATCGTGAACGCCTCATGAAACTCAAATTTTACCAACTCTTGCCCACAGGCGAAGGAGGGGTGATGTGATTGATGCTTTCAAGTATTTTACGGGATTGTATGACACTCAACAAAATCTTTTTCACTTGGCACACAGGAGGTCCAGAGGCCACACAATGAAACTGGACAAACAGTATTCTCGGCTTGATTTGCGGAAACATTTTTTTCTGCATCAGAATTGTGGATTTGTGGAATAGTCTCCCTGAATATGTTATCTCAGCAATTTCTGTAAACCGCTTCAAAAATAGACTAGATAAATACTGGTCTAAAAAACTATGATCTCGTTTACGAGTCAGTATTGGCTGTATGAGTCAATATCTTCCACACATTTTTGTCCTTTCCCACACATATTTGACTTGGTATGACATGTTATCGAAAATGTATAATCACACGATACAAGCTACGATCGATGAACAGGCATTTGTCCTATATCATCGTGGGATTTAAAGTAAAGTAAAGTATTACTCCATTCGCAATAACAATGTCAATATTGCCTTAGTTTCAATTTAGTTAATCTTGTCATCCTGGTAATGGGATTTCTTTTGATGTTGTTGGGTGGTTTTTTTTTCTTTGTTTTTTTTTGGGGGGGGGTGCGAAGGGTTGATAAATCGATGAACATTAGTAACGATTTTGATTTTTTTTTTCCAGCTGATACATAATATATTTTGGATTGTACGTATATCGAGGATGCTGTATATAAGAAATTAATAAAATATGATGGCACAGTAACTGCCATGACTGCATAAAATAAATGGAAGTTTTAATTGTTTACCTCTAGATCTTAGTTTGTCAAAATAATATTAAAGTTGTGGGAAACTATTTCCAAATGTTGTATTTGTTGTGAATGTACTTTTTAATTGAAAATGAAATAAATGAGGATTGAATTGAGTTGAAATGTAAAGAAAGTTTCACAATTCGACAAAAAAAAATGTTTCATTCATTTCAGTTTAGTTTAGAACTTGCCAATCACAGAACATTGCACGACATGAATGAAATACGACGTTTTTACATCTAGTTTCTAACACAATAGACACTATGAACATGGCAAACAAAGAAGCGGACAAAATATACAGTTCCTCATTGTACCTTCTATATTGGTTCTGGTAGACAAAAGAACATCCCTTCATTGCTATTACGTAAAAATATGTAGAACAGGTATCACATGCATATTCACCTGTTCTACTTATAGCAATGAAGGGATGTTCTTTTGTCTACCAGAACGATTGTGGAGGGTACAATGAGGAGCTGTATATTTTGTCCGCTCTCTTTTGGCATCGTGTTCATAGTGAGAAGGTGGTTCGCTGCACTGCTTGCATGTATGGTGGATCATGATTCAGTTCCAAAACATGCTACATCCACCGATTATTTTAAAAAATGCTAAATGTACAAACGGTAAATAAATAAGACAGCTGAATTTCTAAGATTTATTCTATTATCCCATCCGAGAGAAGTCTAGTAGGAAAGAGTTTAATTTCAAGTCGATTATTCAAAAAAGGAAAATTAAATGCTTGATTTTCTATTTTATGAGAACTTACTTATATGGGTGTAGCGTATTTTGGAACTAAATTTTTCATACAAGAAATGTCATCGTACAAAATGCGGGAAAGTCATGTTCACTTCTTTCTTGGCCGGTGGCAAATTGACATGTAGCAACCACACCCTCTTCCCCCACACACACTTACACTCACTCACACATCCACACACACACACACACACTCTCTCTCTCTCTCTCTCTCTCCCTCTTTCCCTCTCTCCCTATTTACCTCCTCCCACATTCATTATCTCTTTTTTTTTTCTCTGCTCTGTTTTCCCTCCCTCTCTCAATGAAATAAATAGGATCAATACATAATAAATTATAATATCAAACGCCCCATTACTCCAGTTTCGATGTGCCGATGAACGATACGGTTGCAAAGAGGAAAAACAGAACAACTATTCTGTCTTTGGAATGCGTGAGTCTAAGACAACATTATAGCAGCAAATTCATGCATCCTGCTGCCCGATACTTTCAGATCACAAGGTGAAGGACCTCTAAATAATACTGTATGTATATGATGAATCAGTCTGGAAGCCTCTACCGTGTTCTCTAAATGTAGAGCTGATCATACCAATATAGTAGATACTGCATGCATGTGTGTCAGCTACTTCTTTTTGTTTCATTTTCTGCCTGATTGTTTGATTCCCAACCTTTTCGACGTGATTATGTCATATTAAAGTAAACTATTCAACATGGTCCGGATTGTGTTATTAGGTCTGTTTGTCCTTTTCATCGTTCCTCTTCTGGTCACAATGGATACTGTTAGAAGCATTGAAAATATCTCCGGTTATGTGGGAGAAACAATCGAACTGAAGTGTTTTGGTTCATCGACAGGTAACGAATTTTCTCAGGCAACAAGAGAGATAAAATGGATGTATCTGCATCAAGACATTCCCTCTGATGACCCAAAGTATGTGGCAGTCGCACAATGTACAGAAGAGTCTTGGGAATATATGTCATACAGACATCATTTAGAAGGTAATGAGTCTTGTGCTAAAGGTCTTGCGTACATAAGACCACGAGAACCAGGAAATTTTACTTACAAATGTCAAGAACCTGTATCTGATCGTGTGGAAACAGAAGTAACGTTTATGATTATTATTTCTACTCTTGAAAATTCATCAAGATTTCCCTGCATTGCAAAATATGTGTCGTCCCTAAAAAAAATGGTATTTGACTTCATCTGCAGAAATTATCATCAACGAGAATCCGATGAAGAGACGAAAGACAATGAACCTGTCATCCAGTACAACGGTGTTCGGATCAATCCTAACATTAATCTGGCCAGCAAGATAATAGCCCGTATAGAGATCAATAACATCAGCTCCATATCCCAATATTACTGTATCATTCAGAACATCTTGTCACCATGTGTAGTTGACATGGTCACCCTAAAAAATCCATTAGGCATAACACCCCTCTTATATGAAGTTACAGCGGGAAGCGATGCTTACTTTGAGTGCAGTTTTAGAGATGGACATGATAGCGGTGTGGAATATGAGTGGAGACTTTCACATGACATCGAGTTCTCCCGAATATCAGATACCTCATATTCGACGTTGAACATATCCAACGTCCAGTTTGAAGACGGTGGTGTTGTTTTTGTTACATGCGTGGTAGATGTGAACGGCACGTCATTTTACTCAGAGGCTCTCTTGAATATCTTTCCTGGAAATGTTACCTCAACTATATCAATTGAATTTACCAATCTTACAAGTGATAGTACTACGTCTTCTTCATCAGCCCAAAATCTGTCTATAATATTGACTATTGTATTTGCTGTAGTTGTTATTTGCCTGCTTTGTGTTCTTGTGATGGCCATAGATAAGTCAAAAATAGAATGGCGAAGTAAACGGTCTTCAAATAAAAACTGCAAGGAACAGGGAGTCATTCGGTTGACACAACGACATAATTTAAATGCCATGTCATTCAGTTCACCGACAAGACTTTCACCAACCCTACGAAGACTATCCGTTGCGTCACTCCCACTTCCCCCAACTCCGTCACCAAAAGCCCGCTCTCTGATATCTCCTTTAGAAATGTATTCAGGACACGATTCTTCACACCAAGCATGCCAACAGCTCCACCTTTCCCAAGCCATGTCTTCGTCTACAAGTCTTTGTCAGTCTCCCCTTCTATCTCCAATTTTGGCTTCCACATCTAATCCTGCCCATATTTATCATGTACTTGAACAAGAGCAGTATTCCCTGTCTGCTTTCTCTTCTATTGATCTCTCAATAACAACGAATTCACTATTAAAGACAAACAAGTCTGGAACCCTTTCAAAGACTAAGAGTGTGCCCGCTTGTAATTTAAAACATACAGTACCCCATTCATCAAAATAATAAAGCCACTCAGCACTCTTTCACAGGGTCACCACTCATCTCACGGAAAAGAAAGGCTTCCGCAACTGACCAGCCTTTACCACCTATTCCAAAATCGCCCGAATCAGAAAAAGAACAAGAATTATGGAAATGCACTACCCCCAAGTCACATGTATCAAAAGAATTATCATTGGCGGTCATCAAACCAATGATCCACGAATATTCTTCAATACAGGACAAACAGCAGCGCCAATGTGAGGACGGTTTGTCGGGGCCGGATGCCAGGAGACTTCATAGACCTTCTGATATGGTTACAACCAAACGAATACATGATGGAAGCAATGGGAATAATTATGAACCTGAGAACTTGTAAAAAGTTATTGTCAATCGTGAAACTGAGCCCTTAAATGGAGGCAGCAGGTTGACACAAAACTCGAATACTTATGCTGAACCAGAGGTTCATACTAATGACAATGCTGAATGCATATCGTCAAAATCTATATATCATACGATCAACCAAGAGGAGAGCGGCTCATTTTTGTCTGCAGGTGGGCATTCTTTCCATGCTGATGGTAATTATTCTCCAATATGGGGCAGTAGTTGTTCAAGTCGTCATATCTACGAAATGCCAAGTGATGATATTGCAGGAAAGGATAGCAAGGAGTCCAAGTCAGCCGAGACGCCGTTATATTTCACCCTTGAGTCTGAGAAGAATAATGAATCGCAATATGCTGCACTCGGTCATTCAGCAACATATGACCCGACAACCCACCTTCCTAAACAGCACCCGGGGATCATTATCCATGAATCAGAGGAATATTCTCAGATAACAAGGAGAGGGGAGAGTAAAAAGTCAAAAAATGTTGCAACCATTCGGATAAATAAAGATAAGGGGTAAGAAACGTGAGACGTTTCAGGAGATTGAAACTGTCCCAGTCATCTGAAAACTTGAAATATGAATCACTACTGCAAGTATCGTCTGCATCAAAGCGAAATAATTTCAACATTGGACAGTTTTTATCTGATCTTAAAAAAGCTTCACAGTGACTAGTCACAACATGTGACGTTATCAATATCATGTAGAGTAAGGCTAAGTAAGTATGTTAGGTAAAGTTGTGGAACCAGCTACCCACCATTCTGAAGAAAGCTATACATATGTGAATGTACAGATCTTGAGAACATGGAATTGCATTGGTCAATCTCGTCTTTTTAAACAATCCTTTATTGTTTAAGTGGACCAACGAAGCTAAGGTGTGCAGTATTTTGTCTAAAAACAGTGACTCCTAGCTGGCCCCGCATTATAAAAGATTTGCAATTGATATCAATCACAATTCTGTACTAAAGGATATAAGTTGTGCTTGATATCAATTACAAATTATTTGTAATCAATCGCAATTCTTTTAGAATACGGGGCACTGGAGTTACATTTAATATTTTCCAGAGAACATGGTTTGAATTGGCCAATCACGTCTTTTGAAGTAGCCTATGATATGCTAAATGACCTAAGCAATGCAGATCAATATTTGCAGTGTTTTGTAACTGAAATGCGCTATGAAATATATTTTTTGATTAGGACTACCATAGCAACGCTTTCGATTTAAAAGATTTGTTTTTGTTTTTTTTTGTGCGTAAAGTTTGGCCTCACAATTCAAGTTTTACTGTGCCGTTGTGAGGGGCCGCTATATGTAGCCATTCTTAAGTGTGGGGCAGAAGGTAAATATTACAGTTAGGCCCAAAAAAAAATTGTTGTATTGGCGTAACGGGTCACTGAAAAATAGGGTAGGTAGGTCGGGTTTTTTTTTTTTTTTTTTTTTTTTACGACAGTATAGTACATAATACACGCAGCTAGTTCTGTCCGTAACACTTCCGGGTTTTTCGATCGCGATCTTGCGTAAGCTTCTTCTTGAGTAACTTGTAACATGTTTGAAGCAGTTCATTTCATTTATTTGTAAACAATGTACTTTATACGGTTCGTAATATTGGATACTTTTTTATGTTGGTAGCGGCACGCATTTCCCCCAAAATGTTCTCGGCTACCGTTTTATAATTATTTAATGATTTTTATCTCAAGGGGATGTTGCCCATACTTCGTACTGATTATTTAATCATGGAATGCGCAATACACCTAAAATTTAATATGGCCCAAGCCCAGAGTTATATGTTGCAAAATGTATTGCTATTGTCAACAGTGAATTATTCATTTGCTAGGAGACTGGTACATGTATTTGTTTTTAGTAATGTTGAGGGGGTCATTCATGCAGTGCAAACTTGTTTTCATCTTTTGTTTAGAAGATGGAATGCGTTTTCATCGAATAATAGTGGGATTATCACGGTGTTTGAGGTTCATACAGACTCAAAGCATATTTCATCTCCGAAACAAGAGAAGAAAACATCATTGCATTAATGAATGATCACCTCAACATCACTCAAGACACAATTATCCATCCTCCAAAGAAAGGAAATTCACTGTTGACAATATCAACGAATTTTGCATCAATTCACTTTTGACCTGGCCACATATTCAGCCGTACTTCACATTCCATAATCATATAACCAGTACAGATGGGGTATCATTGTAAAGGAGAATAAAGAGGCATGCCAATAACACTAAATTAAGATATGATGATATAGTAACAAGAGAGATATCAAAGCTCAATGCTAAATTGCATAACTTTTTTGAGGGGTTTATATGTGACAAGTTGGCATGTAGCATCCCCCTAAAAACACCCACGTACAATCACCAACACCTATCTCTCTCTCTCTCTCTCTCTCTCTCTCTCTTTGTATCCCCATCCCCTTCTCTCCATTTGCATCCGTATACTCTGTTTCCCTCCCTATCTCAATCAAATAAATGGGATCAATAAATGATCCAAGACAATTATAAAACACCGCGTTGCAGCACTCATTGTCGCCGTCGACGTTGAACGCATATTATAGTACCTTTCTTACAGAAGCTTGGTCTAATATTTTTATCCAGGGGATGTATGTATGTAAGTGTACTTTTTGGCTGGTGCCCCCCCCCCCCCCCCTCACTTTGAAAGATGATCCGCCATCCCTGTCTAGACGATTTAGGATGCTGAAACTGTCCCTGTCATCTGATAACTTGGAAAATTTATCAATTTTGGCTATATCGTTTGCAGCGAAGCCAAAAATATTAAGCCACTGATAAGTGACGTTATCAATGCCAGTTAGAGTAAGGCTAACTATTTTGGGAAATATGTGGAACCAGCTACACGCCATCCTGAAGGCAGCTGCATTATGTGGATCAGTTCAGGTGACTCCTGCAGTTACATTTAATATTTTCTGGAGAACATGGATTGCATTGGCCAATCCCGTCTGTTGAAGTAGCATATTATATGTTAAGTGACCCAAGCAATGCAGATCAATGTTTGCACTGCTTTGTAACTGAAATGCACTATGAAATGTCTTTCGGAATCGGGCTACGATTTCGATCTAAAACTTTAAAAAAAATAATTTGGCTTCACAATTTAAAGGTTGACTAAATTAGAGAGAAAATGGGTACTGTTTCCATGTATTTTTGCCTTCTAATCACGAATCTGGCAATCGATTGTCCAAATTATGTCCCGTTTTGGCGAAAACGGGGGAAAAGTAGAGGTTTTGGGACTGTTCCTTAAAACTCGTGAGCTGATTGGCTAATTGACGTCACACCCCCAAGTGATGTACGAAGAGTAAGAGGCACAAGATCTGCAGGCTGCAGCATAATAACATTGTACACACAATGCGGTATTTGGCCCCTCTGTTCAACGGACAATTTATGAAAAAAGGAAATTAATCAATATAATCTTAGGAGTGAATAACCATTATCAATATATTTTCAACAAGATCAGCAAACACTTTTCCCCAAATATACAGCTCATCTTTTGTTTTTTAACTTTTTTAGAGCAATGTTCTCATCCATCTGAGCTTGCCGAACGAAGGTTTTGCATTGGTGTTAATCGCGTGCACAGCCGTTTTACGCGTCAGTACAATGTACTACACATCTTTAGTACGGCAGTTGCTATGTTCCCCTCGTACAAAGCGACTGGTGAATGCTTTTGTTTTGTTTATTTCACTTACGGCTTTATTTTTTACTTCGCTTTACATTTTTTTTATTTATTTATGTTTTTATTGAAACAATGGATAACATATGTACAAAAGATAAATATGAGCATAATGAAAAAAAAAAAACAGGTACGGTTACTGAACAAAGCTGAATACATACTTCGCTTTACATAGTACGGTAGTACTGACTTAGATTTTGGCTGAATTCGAGTAACTTATAGAGAGAGATGAAAAGTGACCACGATTCCGAGTTGGAGGACTTTTTTGAGCCATGCAGATACGAACTCTGATTTATCAGATCCCGAAGGCAAAGAAGCTCGAGTGGCAAGGGGAATTCGACCATATTATATGTATTATTATATACGCGCTGGGGCCTGGTGAAGGGGCCGTGAGTGAAGTAACTCCAGGGAGCTCCAACGCGTTGGGGCTGCCTGGAGTTACGGGTGAAGTAGAAGGAAAAATCTGTGTCTCGTTCGTTAGCTCTTCACTTCGCTAACGAACGAGAGACAGAATTTTCGGTCTACGGGTGAAGCTGTTGTTGAAAAACAGATTGGAAGACTTGATTCCAATTCTGATCGCTGGAATAGCTGAATCTTTTAGCTAGCTTATCATTTTCTTCATGCCAAATTCGGAATACAGGGCAGGATCCTCAAAATCATCTTCGGCAAAGTGATCACTGCAGATTGTACTCCATTCACTTGGCCGGCCCTTGCCACTCTGCTTGCGTGAGCTTGACCTTTGCGACCCACAATTTCCGTACATTTTCATATTTAAGAAAAAAAAAATTTAGGCTGACATCATCTTTAGGGGTCTTGCTAAAGCCCGCAACTATACACCGATTTGGCAATATTGATAAAACTGTGTCCCCAAATCAACGTTATTGTGAGGAATTAAACACGAAAATATGCAATGCAAATGGTCGATGCGGTGAATAGCATGCTCGCGCTCGGCACCGTACCGGGCTGGGCCTGCCAGGCCTGCGGGGCATGCACGGTATGCAGGTGGGTGGAATATTTTATAGGCCTACCTCAAGGGCGTATACAGGATTTCCCAATAGAGGGGCGCCCGGCATTATTGATCGCCGTCCTGGGGGAGGGGTCTAAGGGGAGGGGTGCCCCTTCCCCTTTGGAAAATTTTTGCTTCTGAAGAAGGGCTGAGATGCAAGATAATCCTATATGTAACCAATTTTGAAGCCTATTTAATGAACAACTTTTTTTTTTACGACGGCCAAAGGGGGGGGGGCGCCTGTTGCGCCACCCCCTGGATACACTGTACCTAATGCAAGATAAAATTCAATATCTTTATCGTAAGTGAATTTAGAGATAAGTTTACACAATAATGGGTACAGCTTATTGACACTTTGACAGAATTCTGAACCATTTGTATATAATTATCTTCTTGCCATACGCTAATCAACTACAAATATGCATTGTCAGTATCCATGTATTCATATGCATACAGGAATGTCAAGAGTAACAATCATATTGGCACATCTGATTCTGTTCATCATTTGTTTAAAATAAGTTCAAAACTTTCATTTGAAATTCACGATATAAAGAGTTGCACGGAGAGCCACAAAGAGATATGAAACCAAAATTAAAAATCATTGCCTAGCCCAGCGTCTATGAATAATTTTGTTTGATTACTATTCAGAACAAAGGAAAAACTCTGAAGCATTTAGAATGTTGAATATAGTCTTTAAGAAACTTAAAACCGACACTGTTTATCACAGGAAGGTAACCTAAATTTATCATGTATATTAGTATTTTTTTATTGTCATATCACGTTTAACTTTCCGTAGATTAAGCAAATGATTTCACATAGGCTCGAACTATAACAATGGATGCTTTACTGATTCATTTGCTGTGTTGATAATGGATTAAATTACATACCATGTTGTTGTAATATCATTGTCATGAAAGCCTGAAGTATTGTTTTTCATGATAATTTTTCACAGTATAATACACATTAAATTGCATTGCGTGTATGTATTTCACATAGCATTTTATAGAGAGTGATTAAATGAATGATAAAAGTGCATATTGCATCGTATTTTAAATGGTTATACGTGCAAAAGTTTCACTAACATCTAAATTTCTTCTTTAGGGTGTGAAATATGTTCAGTTTACCATTAAGATACAGAGTTTTGCTAAATAAAATTAGGCCTACACATTCTTAGTAGAAAGTGAAATTTTATTATTGGTGCATACAGATATACGGTATAGCCCTATAGGATGGAGGAAAGGAAGGGGGTCTAGGGAGTGATATCACCCATTTATTTTCAGTGCGGTGACATAAGGGATATTTGACAGCTACAGAGATAAAAATCATAATTTTATGATCTGAAGAGAAGTAATCAAAGACCAGACATTACCAAGCCTACGACAGTGAATGTCAGCCAGTATCATCATTATTATCATTAAATTCCGATTGAGAAGTATGCTTTATCAAGATAATTGGCTACTAAATCTTTATGGCAGTACTGGTTTGGAGAATCTTATAACTCAACAAGCGATATAGCTGATTGTCATTACCCTATGCACAGTCATCCGGAGTATCATAATGGGAGTAATATTTGTCAGTCAGACTGGTTCGCAAGAAAGCGATGGCAACTTATAGCACAAACGGTTACAAGATAATACGCACCCTAATGCACAAAGCCGATATTATATAACTCTTTATTTTGTGGTAACATTAAAGACTTCCAAAATTATGCATTAACGTAATGCTAAGTAACTTCAGAAAAAAAAAGTACTAGAAGTTCAATCATTTTAATTGCAGGTGCACTGGCGTAACAAGGATTTTTTCAATAGGGGGGGGGGCAGAGGTGAAGGATCCAATCGCGTAGTCAGGATTTCATTTTAGGGGCAGGGGGTGGTTGTGAGAACGCGAAGCGTGCATAATTGTTGCTGAGCACATGAAGTGTACTCCCCAGGGGGTGTGTGCAGGGAAGGGGGAGTTTTCCCCCTCCCGTCTGCCAGCAAATCTGAGAGAAAGATAACTGCTCATAGCACCCTTTTTTATGCGAAAAGTTACTTCGACGCCCGGACTGCTTTTCAATTACTTAGACGCAATATTGCACTGCATGTAACAGGGGAGTGCAGGGAGGGGCTGAATTGGGGGGGGGGGAGGGGTGAGGAAATGGCCCCATTATGCTCCCCCTGGCTACGCCTATGTGCAGGTGTGTTTTTGGTCCCATTAATTCTCACTAAACCCCTGTACTTTTTCTATCCGTATTCTTTCTTATGTATCTCCTTGTTTTTCTTCTCTCTGTATTGTTTTTAGTTCTTTATGTAGTTCTTTGTTTTCTTCTCTCTATCTTCTTTTCATTTTTTTATGTATTTCTTTTTTATCTTCTCTCTGCCTTCCTTTTTCCTTATGCATATCTTTGTTTTTTCTTCTCCTTTTTTTTTCAATTTCTTTATGTATTGCTTTGTTTTTCATCTTTATGTCTTCCTTTTTTCCTTATGTATTTCTTTGTGTTTATTCTCTCTGGCTTCCTTTTTCCTTATGTAATTCTTTGGGGTTATTTCTCTCTTCTTTTTTCCTTATGTATTTCTTTGTTTTTCTTCTCTCTGTCTTCCTTTTTTCTTTATGTATTTCTTTGTTTTTCTTCTATATTCTTTTCTCCTTATGTAATATTTTGTTTTTATTCTCTATATCTTCTTTTTATTTCCTCATGTATTTCTTTGTTTTCTTCTCTCTGTCTTCCTTTTTAGTATGCACAACCCTTGCGTCAAATACGGGCGAATGACCAATAAGATCCTAGGAAAATCACTGGACCGTACGACTTTGCTTTGCGGGGCTTCCGTAACAATTAGCAAATTTAACGCTAAACCGTTAAAACGCTTTCGCGTCAATTTGCTACACTGATAATAGAAAACTGATTGATTTGTTAACCAGGTACAGTACCGGATTAGGAGTGCCCTCATACAGATATTCATTTTGGGGCAATTCGAAGAAAATGTTCACTTGCCAGAAATCATAAAATTGGCGATGATAACTCCAGAATTATTCATGCTACCATTGACAAATTTAGTATGAAACAAACGAGCTTAACGAGCCCTTTAATTTGGTTGATATATCAATAGGATTCAAATACACGTAGGAATGGTTTTCTTAAAAATAAAACTTGATGTGAATGGAACAAAGATTACTTACATGAGGGCTGAATGGGCCACTGAATATATCAAATGAAAGTTATATGGTTTTTTAAAAGGCGGACAAAAGTGTGATGTCCGTTAGACCACTTTTTACTTCTCACTAGGAGATGTGCAGTCTAATCGTATCTCAAACTAATTTAATGTCTAGAGTAGGATTATAAGCTTTTGTTAATACCTGAATTAGACTCACTGAACCCCAACACTTACAGATTTTCAAACTATTCACATGAGTGAAAAATCTTGTCCATTTTGTGTCATGTCCGTTACGGTTACAAAGCCGGGGTCTTTTTTTCAATTATTCAGTGGAATACTGTGTAATTTGATGTGTATATTTTTGATAGTCAAATGAGTCTGATTCACTTACTGAAATATGTTCTGTGACTTTAAATTTTGTTTAAAACTATCTTACTTACTTACTTACTTATGCCTATCATCCCTACTGGGATATAGGCCACCAACAAGATTTCTCCAACCAGGCCGGTCCTGTGCTAGTCTCTCCAATTCCCTCCAGGTAAGGCCCAACCGCCGGACGTCAGCATCTAGGTCCCTCCGCCAAGTATTTCTCGGACGGCCCCGCTTCCTTCAGCCCTGTAGGTTCCAGCTGAGTGCTGCCCTTGTGATATTATTGGTTGGCTTACGTAGAGTGTGTCCTAGCCAACGCCAGCGCCTCTGTAGTATTTCCTGTTCTATTGGCTGCTGGCTTGTTCGATCCCATAGCTCCTGGTTGCTAATCACCTCAGGATAACGTATTCTAAGTATTCTTCTTAAGCAAAAATTTATAAATGTTTGAATTCTTCTGAGGATGGTTACAGTGGTCCTCCATGTTTCAGCTCCATACAGCAATACCGGTTTCACAGTTGTGTTGAATATCCTTGTCTTTGTCCTGAGAGACAAGTTTGATGACCGCCAAATATTCTTCACCTGATTGAAGGCTCCCCTTGATTTGCCAATTCGTTCTCTCACATCTGCATCAGTCCCTCCAGAATTATCTACGTTACTTCCCAGGAAGGTGAAACTTTCACTTCTTCCAGGTGTTCATTTCCCAATTTGACTTCGTTCGTATTTGTTGCCTTTATTCTAAGTACTTTTGTCTTTGTAGGGTGAATTTTAAGGCCAATTTGTGCTGAGTTGTAGCTGACCTTATCCATCTTGTCTTGCATCTGCTGTTGTGTATGGGAGAGCAGAGCGATGTTGTCTGCGAAATCCAAATCATCTAGTTGTCCCCAGAGTGGCCACTGGATACCATTTCTCCTGCCTTCTGTTGATGTTTTCATTATCCAGTCTACAGCGAGGAGAAACAAGAAAGGTGACAGCAGACAGCCCTGTCTAACACCAGTCCTCACGTGAAAGGCATCAGTCAGCTGTCCTCCATGAACAACAAGCCATACCTTCATATGAATTCTTAAAGGGAAATTAACCTCAGCGTATGAATTAGCTTATTTTGAATGGTGTAGTATATGCCTCTTATTTGATACATGCAATTTCATGTAAAAACACAGGATATAGATATAAATCACTATTTTCCAGCCAAGTTATCGTCTGCTAGCAATAATAAGGGGGCTGCCATTACTTTATGTGTACACGAACATATTTTTCATCCCAAGTAAAATTTCCTTCATCGTTAACTTGTAATTGATTTTTAGAGGACAAATATATATTAGATAAAGTCACATATTCTGAAATGTAAGTTTAGTTTTATATATTTTTTAAAAGGTCTTAATTTGTTCATAAAAAATATACTTCATAAAAAATATACGTCAAGGACGGAGAATTGACGTCAAGGACGGAGACAATCGTAACAATACCAAAACAAAGCGAGGAATCTGCTTTACAGGATGGCTATTAGAACTCATGGGTCGTCAATTATCTAGGCCCATGGCCAATAACAATCGTAATACAATCAGAACAAAGCGACGTATCTGTTGTAAAGGTAGGCTATTATCAATGCATATGGTACCTAATGATCCGTGTCATGCACAAAATGGCAGCCTCCATGGAAAGACGTAGCAGACAATAGGTGCATCTAGAATATCACGTGGGGTTAATTGTCCTTTAATGATATTTGTGATTTTGGGGGGTATGCCATAATGTACCATGAGATTCCATAGGGCGGGCCTATCCAAGCTATCAAAAGCCTTCATGTAGTCAACAAAGGTATATTTATCTTAACTCTTACTGTGCCAAGGGGTTTAGCTCTCTTCAAAATTTTACCAAAATTATGATCAATGCATACTTTTCAAATGTCTGCACTTCATTAACCATCTATTATTTCACAAAATATTGTGTACAAAACTTGTAGGAAATTTATTGCCATTTCTTATGATACCAAACTTTATTACTTTATCCATTTTATGCATAAGAATTGTTGAAAATTATATTTGAGTTTCTTTTTTGTCTGTTATGTTTTGGTTTCTCATTTGTTTACTATTGTTTAATGTTGAAATAAGGTAATATCTTTTTAAAAATCTGAAATCTCTGAAAATTTTGTGTGGTACAATATAATTATAATCATATATTTAGAATGCTCGATTTATGCTAAAAATGTTGATATACATTAACCACCATATACCTTTCTTGTGGTCGAGCAATTGTTGAATGAAAATGAAAGTCTATCTGTCACATATATATGATGTATACATGTCATTGCATGTATAGGCAGATTCATAGGCAAATGGGGCCAAGAGCGGTTTGCCAGAGATGCACAAGTCTTTATATTGTATTGTCTAGCCGTAGGGACTCTCTTTCTTCTGTCGAAAAACTCGTCAGCGCAATGTTCTTCTTAACCCTAAAAGGGCCGGGGAGGGGTGGAATCCACCCCAGACGTTTCTCTCAAAGCAGTCGCCGCGGCGTTTCATGACTTTTTTTTCTTTTGAATCTCACGCATCTTTTGAGACCAAATTTATGATGTCAGGGCATGCGGTTCCGAAGTTACGCAACATTTCGTACTTGCACGTCAGACCGAAAATTGCTCAAAAACGAGATTTCAGGTATAATGTCAATACAAAATGTGTTTTCAGCCAAAATTTAGAAATCTATGAATATTTTTACATTTGCTGATTGAAATTAAATTATTTTATGATGTTTATGTTTGCGAAAGTGTCCCCTACAAAAAAAACCAATAAAAAACAAAAGGTTAAAAAAAAAATACATAAGAAAATTTATATACAATAAAATACATAAGAAAGAAATTTTGATACCGAATTTTTTCAAGTATATTTGCTAAGAATACTGGAAAGAGCGTCTAGACCAAAAATTATATTTTGAGCTTTATTTAATGATTTAGAGCAAATTTTTGATTTCATGCATAAATTTGCATAATTAATTAATGTGAAAAATTTTCGGAGCATTTAACTATACAGTTTTGTACATTACGTTGTGGACGATGTGCGTGCCGATTTTCGGCACGATCGCACGATCGACGGTCGAGATATCGGGGGTGGATTCCACCCCCCCCCCCCCCGGCTGTGGCATAGCCAAAATATTCCGGCCCTTTTAGGGTTAATAAACACACCATCCCTCATCAAATATTCTTTAGCATGTTTTACTTGGTTTTCTTAATATGAAGTCAATTTATAATCATCTAAAAGACAATTAATGAAGTTAGTAGTTGCAGCTAATTCACTTTCTACTTTCCTGTCCCCCGCCACCCTCCACTCTCTTTCTCTCTTTATCTCTCTGTCTTATAGTAGTTTTGGCATGTCATATGGTTCCTTGCGTGCAAACTGACAATGCTTAGATGGCACTCTTGGCTGAAAGTACATCTATCGTTTCTTAAGTGTTTAATCGCATAGTAAATTGTTTTAATTGCCCTTTTCAAGTGTTCCATTGCTTTTTATAAATGAAAGCTTAAGATAAAGTATGGCAATGAAACATTACTGTAGATTCGACTCAGCTACATAAAAGCTACTAATAAAGTCGGGTTATGATATTATGACACTCCAACCAGTGGAGAGAATCACATTATTAAGGAAATGATATTTATATATTTCACCAAATAAACGGGGAGAAGAAAAGTGATTTTGTTTGGAAAATGGGACATTCAGCAACAATTTCCGGCCTACATCCTGTTGTAAATGATATATATATATATATATATATATATATATTTTATTTTTTTTTTGGTGGGGGGGGGGGGGGTCGTCATTATGTAGTAATCCAACAAATAAACATTGAATGTTTCTATTGCATGACTATTTTTTTTTTAATTCTTGGTGAAAGTAGAATATCACTGAAGGTGATTTATATCCATGCCCCAATTTGTATGCCAAATTTCCTGAGCATTGCTCGGGATAAACCGTTTTCTATCCACTCACTTCTACAATCGGGAGCATAACTAACGAAAACCCTATAGGCCTGAGAAAGAGTCGATAATTGCAGCAAGGCTACCTGATGTTGAGATTTTTGTCAAACGTTGAACCATTGCAAATGCTGTTTTATACACTTTATCCTATATTGGGGACGCAATATTTAGCAGGAGTCATATGAGTCTTAAATGATATAGCGAACAAAGCAATTACATCTTTATTTTTCAAATTTTGATCCCTTTAAGCTATTTAGGTACTACAACACTGTATATACTGGGGCGCGAAATTACGAGACCCTGAAAGAAAATAGTTATGCCAGGGAGCAAAGCGACCGAATAGGAAATTATTCGCATTTCAAACCTTTAAAAAAAATAATTTCTGGTGCATTTACCCTGTGGAATTCAAGGCGCATAATCCCTAAGGATTATGATTTTTTTGCATTTCCCCCTATTTTTCTTTCTCTCCTTTGCATTTTTTGCGCCCCTGCAAGTGCCGCCCGGGGTACGTGCCTCCTGCCCCCCCCCCCCCCACCTAGATACGCCACTGAGCGAAGCGACCGAGCGAGGAGATGGTGTGGGAGGGGGATATCCCCCTCCCACACCGAGGTCTTCTTAAAAATCTGTCTATATTATAAAACTTGCATTTTGGAAAACTAAAATGTTTTTTTAATGAAAAGAAGGAATGCACGAATCTACGTCAATGGACGGAACCCCATAATTGAGAATAACAATGAGAGCGAACGAATTTTCTGCGATATTTTCGCATTGAAATGGCATTTCTTATTTCTTTACTTCTAATCATTAAAGTATGTGATGGTATGGTATGAGTTTGGATAATTCTTAGTTTTAAGTTAATGTATCATAATTCTTCTTTTTTTATCCAAAAATATTGGGGATGATAGTACAGGCCATCCCCACCTCAAATATTTTGAGCCCCCCCCCCCCCCCCCCCGGAATCTACACCCATGGTCTGTTCCTTAGATCTTGTCGTTTCTTCTCTTTGATATATCGGGCCGGAATAATTGCAATACATTTACTGAAATCTTCCTTAATCTTCTATAAGATATTGCTACGTGGTCAAAATGCTAGAAGTATTGCACAAAAACATGAGTAACATTTTGTACAAGTTCACTTTATTCGGTGCAAAAGCTGATATTTCTACAGATATCGAACATCATAACCGATTTATTTTTCGTCTTCCATTGTGTTTAAACTCTACGTTTTATACATCACATCTCATGTTCCATTATGTAAATGTGGCTATTAAGAAAAAATTGTATCCAATTTATATACAGGTGTGACAAAAATTATATAGTTTGGCGCACGAGAAATGCTTATTTTAACATCGACGTTTCACCCTTTTCTCTATAGATTTGAAACCAGTTGTCTTGTGATAACTATCTATCGTTGTATCTTCTTCGGGTTCGGAGGTTGATTGCAATATTTTCCCACACATCTCTGTTCTGTGCTATTCTAGTGCATTCTTGCAATGTTTTTTTTCCACTCCAGGTCTTAATGTTCTCTTCACAGCTGGTTCTCGGCTGCCCACTTGGTCTAGTACCTTGTACTCTTCCTTCCAGCATAACTTATGATTACAAGCTTGGGAATAACATACATACATATATCTGTATGTTGTAGTAATGTTGCGTCTCATATAAATCAAGCCGATATACATGTAATGCCCAGTGACTTATAAAAGAGAATTACTTTTATGGCTGGTTACGAAAGATAAACTGGTAAGAACTCTTAAGCCATGTCTTAGAAATGCCGGCAGTTCAACTTGACATTTACATTTTTATCAGATTCACCAGGGTAATTTTCATTTCTTTGAGAGTGGAATGAAAAGAACGTGAACAAAAAAGAATAATCTAGGTTTATTTTAATGCAATTTTGTCTTCCTATATAGCTTCTGTAACATCGTTCAGGCACAGTGTCATAAAATATTATGGTATTCACAAAGTCTGCTTCTAATAAGTTATGAATGTTATGAACAAATCCATCAAAATTACACAGGAAAATAGAATCCAAGCGTTAAGTTGACCATAGTATAGGTCCCATTGCTACCACCTATCCCTTACACCATGCAGACAAAATAACACATATTCAAAGTGCAAACTTCTATAAATAATTAATTTAGCAAAACGTCCAGACGAAACTTTATAATACAATTGCATAGTAAAATTAACTCAAATTATCTGAAATAATACAAAACACGTACTACATAAATATATTTCTAAAAACATATACCCTCAAGTACATGTGGTTCATCTTGTTTTCTTATATCTGTGCGTACCAGAATGTATGCAGGCAGGATAATTGTGAGGTGACATTCACAGCCAAGGTCGGGACATTCCGGTTGACCGACATGCCACGAGACCGACAATACTTATGTTCACACGTAGTACATAGCATTGATGCTATGTAAGTTTAAAAAATATTTCCAGTACGTTCAGACAGGCCATGATCGACTTGCTTCTATCACCCACTCGTGACTATTCATCGCTCACTCGCTGCCAAAACAATAATTGGTATGCATGGTCAAAACGCGCGGAAGTTTGTGCACAGGGGTCATATCATGCGAAGTTTTTGTTTAGAATAATATTTTATTTGTCTTCATAAATCAACATAATAACACAATAACAATTCATTTGTAATATCGACAATACAATCAACTAGCAAATACATGTGGTATAATACTTAATTTTAAATAAACCTTGTACATGTCAAAATTGAGTGAACTCCAATCATCAGCCGCGTAGACAGGATTTCATTTTAGGGGGTGAGGTTGAGCACCCCCTAGGGGGTGGGTGCAGGGAGGGAGGAGTTTCCCCCTTCACGCGCGAAGAGCAAAAGCTTTGACATTTGAGCAAAGTGGAGAGAAAGATGACTTCTCGTAGCATTTTTTTTCGGCAGAAAGTTAGTTCGACGCTCTGACTGCTTTTCAATTATTTGGGTGCAATACTGCACTATATTTAACAACGGGGCCGGGGGCCGGGGTGCAGGGAGGGGAACGTTCCCCCTTCCCGTGCGAAGCGCGAAAGCTTTGACATTTGAGCAAATTTGGATAGAAAGATAACGGCTCGTAGCAACTTTTAGGCTTTTTTCCCCTCACTTCCCACCGCTTTTTTGGGGGGGGGGGGGGGGAGACCGCCCCATCGCCCCCTGGCTACGCGCCTGCCAATCTTCTACCAATATAAAACACATGGACACTATTCTCTGGCAAACACATGTAAATCAATATCTAAAGACCACATCATAATATTATATGTAAAAAGAAAAGGATAAAAAGAAGGGAAAAAGCAGCCACCTCCCTTACCACACAGTAAATCCAGTAGCCTACTTAACCCTACATAACATGAATACATACATTATATTACAGCACCAGATGATCAGACATAATGATAATAGAAAAAAGTAGGGAAGAGGGTACATCACATGAATACATACATTACATTATATTATAGCACCACATGAAACAGACAGAATTATAATAGTTGCGAGTGAAGATAGCAGCAATTGCGCTCACTACAAATAGTCACAAGCGCGGTGGGTGGTCTACCGCAAGGCGTCGATGCTTTGTCGCTGGATCCTGAGATTTACTCCTGCTAAACTCGCTGCCAGAATAGTTTTGAAACCTAGCTCCAACTCGCTTCTATCTCGTGACTATCTGCGTTCAGACAGCATTTGGTCTTAAAGCTATCTGGTCATCACCAAAATAGTCTCGAAACATAGATATCATCGATGCTATCGCTCTACGTGTGAACGTACCTAATGTTGGTCTGGTTGACCCTAAGAAAAGTTTTTAGAGGGCCGGCGAGACCGACATTATTATTATTATTATTATTATTATTACTTATAACGCGCTTTTCCCATTAGGCTCAAAGCGCTTACAATAAATTAAATCATCTACAAACTATAAACTATCGAAAAGATGTGTTTTTAATGCCTTTCTGAAAATTATTACTGATGAAGACTTTCTAATAGAAAGTGGCAAATCATTCCAGTATTTTGAAGCTGACACAGTAAACGTTCTATCACCAGCTAATGTTCGAGTTACTGAATATGTGAGGCGGAGAGGGTCACTGGCGGACCTTAGTAATCTAGTGGGCTTGTATAAACTCAAACAGTTAATTAAATACTCTGGAGCCTGGTTATTAAGTATTTTGTAGACAAACAAGAGTAATTTGAAAATTATTCTTTGCTTCAAAGGAAGCCAATGTAGTGAGTTCAAGAGTGGTTCAAGAGTGGTCTCGAGAAACCTGTAAAATTAATCGTGCTGCCCAATTTTGTAATCGTTGAATACGAATCAACTGATTAGAGGGAATCGTAGAAAGGAGTCCATTGCAGTAATCAATACGAGATAAAACTAGAGAACGGACAGCATTGTGACAAGCAGACTGATCGATGAACCTTCTGATTCTAGAAATGCTCCTTAAATAAAAAGTAACTGTTTTACAGATGTAAGAGATATGATGTGACATCGACATACACGGATCAAACATAACACCAAGGTTTCTTATTGTTTCTGAAGGTCTTATGAGTGTGCCACCAACATCTAACTGAACATTTGGAAGACTGCGCAGGTTGTAAGCAGAAGCAGCAACAAAAAATTCAGTCTTTGAATCATTCAATTTTAACTTATTCACCACCATCCACTCTCTTATATCTGATATACAATTCTGAAGTGTAACAAGTGCATTATCAAGAGCTTCAGGAGTCTTAGGATCAAAAGAAATATATAATTGTATGTCATCAGCATAAAGGTGATAATTAATACCATGATATCGAATGATGTCACCAACAGGGAGAGTATATATTGAATATGCTATGGGTCCCACTATTGACCCCTGCGGGAGTCCAAATTCTAGAGTTGTGGGATTTGACAATGTGCTGCCAATGTCAACTTGTGAAGACCATCCAGACAGGTATGATTTGAACCATGATGAAACTGTTGACCTAACACCTATTCTATTGAATAAACGAGATATGAAAATGTGATGATCTATTGCATCAAATGCTGCTGATAAATCTAACAGCACTACAAACACTACATTATTTGAGTCAAGAGAAAACATTATGTCATTTTTCACTTTGATTAGAGCTGACTCAGTACTGTGACTTGACCTGTAGGCAGATTGGAGAGAATCAAAAAGATTATTAGATTCGATATGATGAACCAATTGTGTACATGCTGCTTTCTCAATGAGTTTACCCAAAAATGTTAAGTTTGAGACTGGCCTATAATTACTGAGATCATTTTGGTCCAAGCCTGGTTTCTTCAAAAGTGGTTTGATGATTGCAAAATGTGCTTCCTTGGGGAAAACACCTGTGGAAAGAGATTGATTTACTACATTTGTGAGCAAAGGTAATACATGAATAAGGTTCTCTTTCAAAAGCCAAGTTGGAATAGGGTCAAGGCGACAGGACTTAGTAGCTGATGACAAAATGATTCTGGACACTTCTGACTGAGTAAGCAACTGAAAATCTGCAAAAAGAGGAATGTTTTGATTTTCAGTGTCACTAAACTGAATATTACTAGGTCCAATACTGGCATCTAGTTCGTTTCTTATTCTTTTTATCTTATTTACAAAAAATGAAGAAAACTGATTAGATAATCTGAGTGCAGAATCGTATAAGGGAAGTTGAATCAACTTCTTATTCAGAAGTGAATGAATAATCTGATAAACCTCCTTGGCAGAACAAGACATGACGGTCTCGTGAACCGACAGTCTTGTTGGTCGTCGTTCTCGAGGATGTTCTGAAAAATTGCCATAGGCTCACGAGGTGGGCGGTCTGTCTCGTTGGATATAGCCGTCAACAGGTCAAGGTAGCTTTCCTGAATCATTACATTCCTATTTTATCTTGGGCAAATGGCGGTGGTTCCTCGGGAACAGCCCCCCCCCCCCCCCCACGTTTTAGAAACTGCATATCCTATAGGGTCTTAAAACGGGGTTGATGTATTTGATCCCTCCCCCATCCGCTCCTGCAAGCGTACGAAGTGAAGAGTGCATTGGCATGATTAGTGATTTGTTTGGCAACGAAAATATTATGTCCCGGGGCTGGGCTCGTGCTTTATAGCAGAGTTATTAATACATAAGCCAGTGATTTTATCACTTTCAGGAAAAGATACATTCTATCAAGGGAGGGGCAAACCGTCCCCGCCCCGAATATTCTCATATTTTACAGCGAAGTGCCCGAATATGTAATTTCTCTACATATATTGAATTACTTTTAAATGATAAAAATTTTGCTTGCGCCCACAAATTTTCGAAAGAAAATAATCTTATTTCAGATCCAATGAGGGATAATGCAAAACAATGGATCATAATAGTGCTTCAAATTTAATTTGATTGATTTTTTTACCTAAAAATTCTAAAACTCACAATTTTGAGATATCAAGAAATATTCAAAATTCAAAATTCGGACGTGATTGACCAATTTTCGTGAATGTTGCCTTGCAGATGATATTCTCGAGAGGGCGCAATCTTGGTGCAGAAATTGTTAGCGTTAACTCACCACGCACAGGCGTGTTAACTTTGAAATCGCGCATTGGTGCTCATTACAGTGCCTTTTGCTCAGGAAATGTGAGCTAAACCCTGCAAGTTGTAAGAATGATTATCTTGTAACTTTTTTTTCTATGAATTTATTTGCGTCTAATATATCACTTCATCTAACCACTGACTTCGATTTGCATTGATTATAAACTTGATGACTGTTTTCAAACAAAATCGCGCATTGGTGCTCATTATAGTCACCTCCCATCTTTACATCGTCATTCCATTCTCTTTCCATCTCATGACCATTACCACTGACATACTAGTACGACACAGAAACTTTACATGCGAACTTGCTGTTACACTTTTAATCACAATAGATTGGTAATAATAGCTATTTTTTATGACTACTGATCTAGACCAGTTATCTATTTTCAATACCAACAATTTATCCTCTGATAGTAACTATTACTCAATTGACGAATTTACTTCTAGTTTTCAAAAATCAGGGAATAGATTTAGTTTACTTCATGTAAATGCTAGAAGTCTAAGCAAAAATTTTGATTCTCTGGAAACATTGCTATATACTTTGAACTATTTTCCCTTTTCAATTATTGGTGTAACGGAAACTTGGCTTCATAATACTTCGCCCAACCTATTTAACTTACAAAATTATACACTGATCAGACATGATCGAGAAGAAAAGAGAGGAGGGGGTATAGCATTTTATGTCAATGAACAACTACAATTTAAATTCCGAAAGGAAATATCATTAACACAAACTGAATCATTGTTTTTAGAAATCATAAATTCAAACAACAAAAATATAATCGTTGGATTAATTTACAGACCCCCTCATGGTTCTATAAATTCATTTTGTGAAGATCTTGATATATGCCTCCATACTCTTTCGGGAGAAGGCAAACAATTATATCTAATGGGTGACTTTAATATAGACTTGTTATCTCATAGTAGTTATCATGATACACTTCTTCATATTATTTATGCTAATAGTTGTTATCCGCATATAAATAAACCAACCAGGATAGATGGTCTATCTTCAACCCTTATAGATAATATTTTTTCTAACATCTTTGACAAAGACATGACGAGTGGATTACTAAACTCCGATATATCCGACCATTTGCCAATTTTTTTAATATGTAACAATGACACTTCAAATAAAAAGTCAGTTAACTCAAACATGTACAGAAAGCAAACACCCCAAAATATTGAATCCCTCAAAAGTGATCTAGCAAGAGAAGAATGGTTGGATATTTATAGTGAGTCAGATGCAAATATTGCATACGAAACTTTTAATAAAACGTTACAGAAGTATTACGACAAAAATTTTCCTCTGGTATCTGTAAACAAGAACAATAAACGTTGTAAAATGCCATGGATAACAAAAGCAATTCTGCGATCCATACACACAAGGAACAAACTTCATAAGGCTTATTTAACAAACTCTACTACTCTTAATAAAAGCAAATATAAAACGTACCGGAACAAATTAACTAATATCATTCGAACTTCTCGTAAAATGTACTATTCCGATAAACTAATCTAATATGAAATCTACTTGGGAGATTATAAATGATCTGATTGGCAAGAAAACTAAAAATTTACCTACTAATAATTTTACAATGGATAATACAGCAATACAGTCTGAAGATATAGCTCATACCTTTAATTCCTTTTTTGTAAATATAAGACCTAATTTAGCAAATAAACTCAATAAACCGAACGAAAATTTTACTAAATTTCTTCCTGAACCTACAACTTCTTCACTGTTTTTTAATCCCACAAATCCAAATGAAATAATCGAAATAACAAAAAATCTCAAGTCAAGTAAATCGCAAGGCCACGAATGCCATAGCCAATAAAGAACACGTAATAGGAGTATTCATGGACTTATCAAAAGCCTTTGATACGCTTGACCACCATATTTTACTTAAACCAGGAGTTGCCCTCTCCTGGCTTGAGAGCTATTTATCTAATAGACAACAATATGTAGTGTATAATGATGTTTCTTCAAATTTCCTACCAATCCAATGCGGTGTTCCACAAGGGTCAATACTAGGCCCTTTACTCTTTCTATTATATATTAATGATTTGACAAATACAACGCCTCTTTTATCTTTCATATTATTTGCAGATGACACAAACATTTTCTGTTCACATCATAATTTAAATACCCTTGTAAATACACTTAATAATGAGTTACCAAAGTTATCTTTGTGGTTCAAATGCAATAAATTGTCCCTTAATTTAGATAAAACCAATTTCATGTATTTTAAGCACGTAAATTCTCATGTCATTGATTTTCCTTACGACATACTTATAGATAATGTACCTCTGGAAAGAAAGATACAAACAAAATTTTTGGGCGTCATTATCGATGAAATTTTATATTGGAACGAACATATACGTCATATAACTGCTTCTATTTCTAGGAATATTGGTATACTTTACAAAGTAAAGAGATTTGTCTATTGTAAAACGCTCATTATGCTTTATAATTCATTGATATTAGCATATATAACATATTGCAATTTAGTATGGGCCACCACCAACAAAACAAATATCAACTCTATTTACTTATTACAAAAGAAAGCCCTTCGCATATGTACTGGTTCACCATATTTATCTCACACTAGACCAATATTTTACCAAATGAAAACTCTAACAGTATTCGACATCAATTCACTACAAAGTTTACTGTTTATATTTAAGTATCTAAATAACTTGCTCCCTCTTTCATTTCAAAACTTTTATAATTTAAATAACACTATTCACTCCTACCCTACTCGCAATTCCTCCAATTTTCATCTTTTCAACCCAAAGTTACTGATTGCCCATAGATCAATAAGACACCATGGTCCAGACCTATGGAACTCTCTCCCAGAATTCATTAAATCCTGTTGTTCCCTTTACTCTTTTAAAGCCAAAGTTAAAACGATGTTACTATCTGAATTTACAACGTAAATTTCTGTGTCAACTCTTCATCATCATCATCATCATCACCGTTATCATCATCATCATCATCATCATCATCATCACCATTTTATCATCAATATCCTCTTAACTTAGGATTTCAATTATTTATTCATTCTGCTTATTTGAACATGTTTTAGCTATTTCACAATATTTGTCTGGTGCTGCCATATTCTCAAGCAAACTGCTTATAATGGCAGTCCTTCTTCCGCTAATGATTTTATATGTTATGAATTACAATAATTTGACAATTTATGATTTCGTGTTTGTTTTTGAAAAATAATTGTTACATATACATGTACTTGTTTATGATTCAGTGTCAAAAAGTACTCTTGTATTTTATTTTATATTCATTACCGAAAAATGTTGTACTAATATGAATGCAGAAGAAAATAAATCAAATCAAATAGTGTCTTAGTGCTCAGGAAACGTGTGCTAAACCAAACAGGTAATGAAAGAATCATTATCTTGAAAATATTGTTTTAAATGAACTTTATTTGCGACTTAATATTTTCTTTAATATCAATTCATCTAACCACTGACTTTGATTTGCATTGATTATAAACTTGATGACTGTTTTCAAACAAAATCGCGCATTGCTGCTCATTATAGTGTCTTGGTGCTCAGGAAACGTTGCCATGTTTGCACTTCGTCTCGTAAAGCAAGACATAATGTCCAGCATAAGCTGTAGAAAATTAAGTTTATAGCTGGTTACGAAAGATAAACTGGAAAGTAGCTCTTTCGACATGTCTGAGAAATCATATCAGTTCATAACTGGAGATTTTCATTTGTATCGAAGTACCAAGGACATTCCATTTCTAGGCGTATTGTAATGCAACAGTGTTTGCTTATAGTTAATGAAATACGTTGGGGAACAGTGTCACTTAGTAAAAACAGTTGTTAGAAACAATTGTTTCTAAACGATTCACAATAAACTGATAACAGAGGAAATTGACCTCCAGCCATCTTAAGTAGGCGCTATGTGAGTCCCATTGCTACTACCTGGCGATATATACCTGGACTCTCAAACCCTGCAGACAAAATACACATATTAATAGTGCAAAGAAAGATTCACTGGAATTATTTTAAATGATATAAAACACGTAATACATAACTATAGTTCTACATGCATTCTACCACGAAGTAGGTCCTCGCGTTTTCTTTTCTTCTTTTTTTTTTATTTGTGTCTACTAGGAGGTATGCAAGCATACTAATTGTAATAATTGTAATTGTGAAATTAACAGCCAAGTTCGGGACATTCCAGTTGACCGACAGACCACAAGACCGACCGCCTACGAAATGTCCAAAAAAATTCAGAAGGCCCCCAACGAGGTCTAGTGTCGATCCTCACAGCAAGGCTTCAAAACTGTGTTCCTCATGGGGGCTTAAAATGGGATTAATATATTTGACCCCCCCCCCCCTCCCTTTCTTGATATGGATCGATACCCATGCAGGCATACAAAGTGACGAGTGCATTAACATGATCAATGATTTGTTTGGCAAAGAAAGTTTGTCCCACGGGCAGGACTCGTGCTTATCAGAGTTGATCCACAATACAGTGACTGTATCCACTTTCAGCATAAGATACATCAGACTTGCAGAAAGCTCTGGCTAACATCTGATGAAGTCCAGCAATAAACTAGCAGAACCACCGCTGCAGCAATAAGAAGAACAACGAAAATAGGAATCAGAAAATACATCATGAGTAGCTTACAGTTGTATACGTATTCTCTAGACTTTTTGCACGTTATCGTTAATGTTGAATTTTGAAAAGGAATCGGGGTATCATTCGGATTAGCATGAGTCAATTCTGTTGATGTAGTTGAGGTAACATTTCTAGAAAAGATATTCAGGAGAGCCTCTGAGAAAAATGACGTACCATTCACATCTACCACGCAAGTCACAACAACACCATCGTCTTCAAAATGGACGTTGGATATGTTCAAGGTCGAATATGAGGTATCTGATATTCGGAAGAAATTGATGTGACGTGAAAATCTCCACCCATATTCCACACCGCTTTCATGTCCATCTCTAAAACTGCACTCAAAGTAGGCATCGCTTCCCACTGCAACTTCATATACGAGGGGTGTTATGCCTACTGGATTTTTTAGCGTGACCATGTCAACTACACATGGTGACAAGTGGTTCTGATTGATACAGTAATATTGGGATATGGAGTTGATGTTATTGATCTCTATACGGGCTATTATCTTGCTGGTCAGAGTAATGTTAGGATTGATCCGAACACCGTTGTACTGGATGGCAGGTTCAGTGTAGTTCGTCTCTTCATTGAAGGATTCTCGTGGATGATAATTTCTGCAGATGAAGTCAAATACCAGGTGTTTTGGGGACGACACATATTTTGCAAGGCAGGGCAATCTTGATGAATTTTCAATGGCAGCAATAGAAATCATGAACGTTACTTCTGTTTTCACATAATCAAATGTAGAATCTTGACATTTGTAAGTAAAATTCCCTGCTTCTCGTGATCTTATGTACGCAAGACCTTTGACACAGGACTCATTACCTATTAACTGATGTCCGTATGACATGTATTCCCAAGACTCTTCTGTACACTGTGCGACGGCCACATACTTTGGGTCATCGGAGAAAATGTCTTGATGCAGATACATCCATGTTACCCCTCTTGCTGCCTGATGAAATCTGTCGGCTGTCGACGAATCAAAACATCTCAATTCGATCACTTCCCCCACATAACCGGTGATATTTTCAGTGGTTCTAACAGTATCGATTGTTACCAAAGGAGGGATGGTGAAGATAACAAAAATACCCAATACCCACATCCTTTGAATATCCATAATTTCATTAGTCCAGAAATCACATTTCCGAAATGATTAATAATCAAACAGTCAGGAAGAAAAGTGAAGCAAAAAGGAGTAGCCTACACGCATGTAGTATCTTTGTAACTTAATCAGAGCTCTATATTTAGAGAACACGGTTGAGACTTCCAAACAGCATGAAGTGATTTAGCAATGTATACAGTATTCTAAAAAGGTCCGTCACCTTTTAGTATGAAAGTACCCGGCAGCAGAAGCAGCCCGATGCATGAATTTGCTGCTGTGATATTGTCTTGGACTCACGCATTCAAAAGAAAGAATAGTCAGCGTTCTATTTTTCTCTTCGTAACTGTATCGTTTATCGGCAAATCGAAACTGGAGTAATGATGTGTTTGATTGTCATTTGTTATCATGATTATGTATTTATCCTATTTATCATGTATATTGTATTGAGAGATGGAGGGAAATCAGAGTAGAAAAAATAGAGAATGGGGGGGGAGCGGGGGGGGGGGTAAATAGAGAGTAATTGTCACGTTGCTATTAGGCAGTTTCGACACGCATTGTGTTTTCTACACACAGGATGCTACCGTCAACTAGCAAGGATGCACTACCCCGCCCCCCCCCCCCCCCCCCCCCACTTGAGTAATGTTATTTACAAATTTCAGTGCTGGTGCGATGCTAGTCCACCTACTGGACTGTATTGAATAATCCACGCAGCAAGCAGAGCAAGCGGACGTTGAGGGCGAGTGACTTACACAAATTTGTCGATCCTCAATACAGTCCAGTCAAACCTGTCATCTCCCCCGAATTTCAGGGGGAACTCTCTCCGTCGGGCTCCGCCTATACGATTGGCAAAGCTCCGCTAATTAGCTTATTGCAAATGTCAATCAAGCTGAATGCAAATCGTGGCCGATTAAGTAATAGTCTGAATTCAGGGCTTTACAATTTATTATAAGTTTAATCCAAAATAGATTTTGACATTATTTCTTTAAATTAGTTTAAAAACCGCAGTGAATATTGAATATATATTTGAATGAATCAAATCCATGTTGAATTTAATTTTGTAGCTCCATTGTAGACATTTTGAATACGAAACAAATAAAATCTCGCATGTACATAAGACTATATAATACATCTCTCAGGGAGGCGTTTCATGAAAGGACTTGTCATATATTTTATTCCACAAATTTGCTCTTAGCCAATCTGATGCCAGGATTTCAGTAGCTTATAACAGTTGTCGGTAAAAATCACTGACAAAACGCTTGATGAAACGCTCCCCTGTTCACCTTTGTCGACTGAAGATTCGTGTAATGTTTTTGTGTGACAAGCTGTACATCGCATATCATGCACCATCTTCCCATTGCAAAGCTGCTCGTCTTCCCTGCCATTTTCTTCTTTGACGGCCATCGCCATCGCCATCGAGCAGCGAGTATATCAAACACCGTGCACCTCGAGCTCGTGAAGTTTTCACTCACGGCCACTGCACACATGCACACACGTGCATTGTTTTCTTTCGCTAACATCGCGGTCCCGGGCGCATGTGATCAGCTGTTTCTCGCAATGCATATTCATTACGGAGCGGTTACGTATGAATATCAGTTAGATGATGTTATACTACATTATCTCGCTCGTTCTGGCAGGGTATTCTGGACGATTTTTTTTCGGGGAGTACAGATAAGTGGAGTCGCGCGATCAGCGGCTTTGCGCGGTGAGTGGAGTATGTGAATCAATGGCGTGTGAGTGTGTGGGGGAAGCGGACGATTAAGAATTAAAATCGGCCAGTATCTGGACTAGTGCGATGCAGGTACGTGGGCCGTACTTCTCAGCGGTTGGCTGATCGCATTAAACAACACGTCCCCTCGACTATTCGGAACCGTACAACCAATCAGCGCACGCAGCCGGTCCGTACCTGCAAATGGGAAACGCACGCTAATGCTATGGTCAGACGGACAGATACGCGCGATACGCATGTCTGCGGATGTGCATCCGTAAAAATCCGTAGAAATCCGCAGCAATCCGTATCATGCGTATCATCCGTAAGTGCATCCGTAAAAATCCGTGGGAGTGCGCAGGAATCGAGGTCTTCCGCGAAAAAGTTTTGAAAATCTCAAAATTATTTTAAATTTCCCGCGCAAGGTCTTTTGCGCAGAATTTAGGTAGAATTTGCGTATTGTTCCGTATCATGCGTATTGATCCGTATCTTTGCGTATTTTTGAGTAAAACGTCCGTATCTATCCGTAAAATTTAGGTAAAAGTGCGCAGGTATCCTAGTAGTAGTAGTAGTAGTGTTCTCTCCAAAGATCGAATCGCAACTGAAGTGATGCTCCACAAGCCGCGGTATATATGCGGATGTTGCGGACGAGGAGAAAGCCGACATCCGTGTGCGTATGCGTATCGTGCGCAGGACTTCCGTATCTTCCGCAGAACATCCGTATCTAGTCCGCATCTTGCGCAGAATTTAAGTGACACTAGCGTGGCACATCCGCCAAAGGGGTGTCTTCCGCAGAACATCCGCAGGATTTGCGTATTTCATGCGTATTGCATCCGTATCTCATGCGTATCTACCGTGGTTTTTTGGCTTTTTGCGCAGATTTTCAACAATTTCTGCGGGTGAAATTATTTTTTTTTACGGATGCATCCGCAGACATCCGTACATGTCCGTCTGACCTAAGCATAACAGACCAAAGACAGCCAAATGCGATTCAGCGATCGGTCTCTATTTGCTGAACAATCCAGCTTGCGCACAAAGCTCTGTCGACAATCAGTTTTCAATTATGGCCTGGGCCAGAAGTGCAGAGCATTTACGCTTTCTGGAAGCCGCCTACATTCAATCGCACGAACCCCTTTTGTGTAGACAAAAGGAGTTCGTCCAAGCTTTGCGATTGTTCTGAAATTGCGTCCGGGTTCATCGAGTATAATATAGGTCGAAAAGCTTTGTTATCTTGTCTCTTTTTCGTGCCATATTAATTCTCATTAATAACACTAGGGGGAACATGTATATACTCTTTTACTCTGTATTAATTTTAATGGTACATTTTTAATCTGGTGCAAGAAATGGAAATCAGTGTCTATCATAGAATCGCACAGTAAACGCAAGATGATCTTATATACAGTCTATGGCAAGGAGAAATATTAAGAAAAATGTTCATCTTTCATTGCAAATTGTGTGAGAATATAAAGGCATAAGCGGTTTTGTTTTCTATTTTAATACAATTATATAGCCAAATGTTATTCATAAAACCTTAAAATGTTCTAGTTTTATGTGTATCCATAACTACATGAATTAACTTTCTTATATTTGTTTTTTAAAGGCAGATGATAAATGTATGAATGAAAATAAACCTTCAAATCTTGTCATATATCACATAGAAAATAAAGGCAGCGGCGTGGTTCCGGAATTCTTTTGTGAAGGAAACAGGGCGGCGACAGGCGCTCTGCCGTCGGCGTCATGCATCTTGGACCAATCAGCGTGCAGCGATCGATCAAAACTAGATAAGTTTAATATTCAGGGATCAGGAGTTTTTCTAGCCAGAGGCGTCGCTAGAGGGGGGAGGTGTAGGGGAGTCACCCCCCCCCCCCGCCCTTAAAATTGCTGTCGGCTATATGTCACCTCTGCCTGCAAGAAAAAAAAGAGGGGGAAGGGGAGGGAAGAAGAAAGGGGAAAAGGAGAAAAGGAGAATAGAGAAAGGAGAAGACAAAAAACAAAGAAAAAAAGAAAAGGGAAAGCAAAGCAAAGCAAAAAAAAAACAGAAAGAAAAAGGGAAGGAAAGAAAAAGAAGAGAAAACTGGCCGTTTGTATTGCCGTTTTTATTTTTTTGCACGCTCTCACTGGAAAGTAAATATTCGGGCAAAAGGCGCCACTCTTCGGCAATAGGCTGCAGCCTTTATGTATATTATTATTAAGTTTTATCTACGAAAAGTAAACAAAATTCTGCTCACTCGCTTCGCTCGCTCGCAAAATTTAAAAATTGGAAAGTTGATATTCAGGCTAAAGGCGTCCCCCTTCGGCAATGGGCTGCAGTCCCCCTCCTCCGAGGATTTTCAAACTTTCAATATTCGGGCAACCACCACTTCATATCGGGCAGCGAGGAGCCAGGATATCCAGATGTTTGGGCAGCGAGTTTCCCAGATTATGTACCTTCTGTATGTAATGTTCTAGCGACGCCCCTGGTAATAGCGGTAACGTCTTCGGCCAGCTCTTTGTATGCGCCTACAAATCGACCATGCTGACTTTGATGGGACGGGTTCGATGGGGGGTAACCTCGCTAGTCATAAGGACCGCTAGTCATAAGGATCAGTGGCTCATAAGGACCGCTAGTCATAACGTGTAATTTCCTATACCTGTAGGGTCGCTATTCATAAAGCGAAAAGGGGGTCACTATTCATAAACTCATATGGAGCATTATTCATAAGGATTGCTATTCATAATATGAGAAGAGGGTTGCTATTCATAATCGAAGAAAAGGGTCCTTACTCATAAGGGCCGCTATTCATAATAAGTCATAAGGGTCGCTATACATAATACAGATACAGGGTCGCTATTCATAATACCGAATCGAGGTCGTTAATCATAAGGGTTGCTACTCATAATCGAAGAAGAGGGTCGCTATTCATAATCAGAGAAGAGGGTCGTTATTCATAAAGGTCAATATTCATAAGGGTCGCTATTCATAATCGGAGAAGAGGGTCGCTATTCATAATCACAGAAGAGGGTCGTTATTCACAATCACATAAGAGGGTCGCTATTCATAATCACAGAAGGGGGTCGCTATTCATAATCAGAGAAGAGGGTCGCTATTCATAATCGGAGAAGAGGGTCGCTATTCATAATCAAAGAAGAGGGTCGCTATTCATAATCAAAGAAGAGGGTCGCTATTCATAATCAAAGAAGAGGGTCGCTAATCATAATCAAAGAAGAGGGTCGCTATTCATAATCGAAGATGAGGGTCGCTAATCATAATCAGAGAAGAGGGTCGCTATTCATAATCAAAGAAGAGGGTCGCTATTCATAATCAGAGAAGAGGGTCGCTATTCATAATCGGAGAAGAGGGTCGCTATTCATAATCGAAGAAGAGGGGCGCTATTCATAATCGAAGAAGAGGTTAAGGTTAGGATTATTTGTAAAATATTGTAATATGATTTTCATTGTTCAATGAACACTGAAATATGAAAGAACAAAAATAATAATATTGGATGGGAGACACCCCACGGCTGTGTCGAAGCAATATTGGGACGGGCGATGAAACAAATACACCCCTTAAAAACAGGCGAGAGCGAAAAAGCGGAGGAAGCGGAGGAAGAGAATGATAAAAGCTACGAAATTTGTGTCAGTTTTCGCGCTTCCCGCGGGGAGGGGGAGGTAACTCCCCATCCATGAATCCACCCCTGATACATACAGTGCAGCATTGCGTCCAATAATTGAAAAGCAGTCCGGGTGTCGAACTAACTTTCCGCCTAAAAGAAGGTGCTACATCTACAAGCCGTTAGGTTTAAATGACGTCACAGTTTATGGCAGGTTTTTTCGAAAAACCGCATCCTTCTGGGGAAAACTAGAAGAGAAATATTACAAAAAATCATACAAAATGCAAACGGAAGAAATAAGAAAAAAATACATAAAAGAAGGAAAGAGAAGAAGATTCTAGAATAAGAAAGACAGAATAGAGAAAATGATAAAAGGAAGAAACAAAGAATAAGAGATAGAGGAAAGATCAAAAGAGCAGATGAAAGGAGAACAATGAATAAATGCACGGGGTAGGGTACAACAAAAGATGAAAGAGATGAAAGAAGGAAAACAATAAAGAAAAACATAAGGAGAAAAAAGACAAAATGCTGGAAGGATAAAACAAAGTATAACATTTATAAGGGAAAGACAGCAAGAGAAGATAAAGAAAGGGAACAAAGAAAACTTTATGGAAAGACGGAAAGAGAAAATCCAAGAATTATCAAAATGCAGAAAGAGAAGAACGAAGAAAGATCAAAACAAAAAAGAGCATAAGAGAAGACAAGAAGAAACGATAAAGAAAGCTCAAAACAAAGAATAACATAAGAAAGGACAGAAAAAGAAGAGAAAGAAGAAAATAAAGAGAGGCGAAGGGAAGGATAGAAGTAAAGATGAAGCGAAAAATAAAGGGAAGATAAAGATAAAATGATACTAAAACAAAGAATAACATAAGAACAGTTAGGGAAAACAAATGCAGAAAGATAAAGCAATATTAAGTTTAGGACAGAAGAAAAGATAAAAGGCTGATAATATGAACGAACATAAGGAAGAGATGTCCTGGGGTAGTTGACCTAAGGGGGCAGTTGTCCAGATACGATATATACATATGATTGTATACCCTGCACTTCTTTTTCAAGGGGAGAGTTCATAAATGACTGTTCTAGTAGTAGAATTTATATTTTAAATGCTATGAAAGCATGGAAATCAAATTCCCAGGAGGGGGAGGATGTGTGATATATTCCCCAAATAATTCAGGAGGAGGGGGGGGGGGGGGGGGGTGGCCTGTAGGATTGGCCTGTATCATCCCCCGCAATAATTCACCTTCAATAAATGACATGATCAAATAATATGATCAGGAGGATGACCATGATAATTATTGTTCATAGGATCACGATCGATCAACATGGTCATAATTTTTGTCATGAGTTTTGTTAAGATTATGATACGGAAGACCAAAATAAAGATTTCAAAGAATATAATGAAATTAAGCAAGTTAGTAATTACCATGAAAGCACATGCACTCAAATGCTCTGAAAGGTGATTTTAACTCGGGGAAATTTGAAAGTCCCAACCTTGGGAGGGCATACTTCATTCCCATCCATGCCCATAAACAGGGGCACACTGTAAAAACGGTAGATGCCAATGAATTGTACGTTACTAAAATCACGTATTTTGAAAATATTACTATCCCACTCCAAAATAAAAACGAAAACAAATTTTTCGCGGCAATTTCTAAGCCTGTATCCGGACAACTACCCCCTACAACTAATCTCCAGGACAACTACCCCCAACGAGAATCCCACCCCCCCCCCCCCCCTCCCCGCCCAACTTTCCCCTCATCTCCCCCAAATGGACGATTGTTGGAACTTGAGATAAAGGATATAGGAGGCTTTCACACCGGGATTTGCGTAGAGTTACGCTGTCATACGCTGTGCTTACGTAAGTCTACGCAAGTCTACGCCGAAGAACGCAAAATAGGTACGCAATTAAGCATGTTTAATTTTTGGGCGTACTGTCTGCGTAGAGCCAAAACGCATGCGGAAGACATCCTCGCCTTGGTTAAATGCGTCAATTTATAAATTGATAAAACAAAGAGATAATGCTAAAAAGAGAGCTATTGCTCAAAAGAAGGAAGAGTTGTGGAAGGAGTATAGGCAACTGATAAATAAAGTGACGTCAGTCATTCGGAAATCTAAAAAGCAATATTATACTGAGAAGTTAGCGAATTGTTCCGACAGAAATGAATCCTGGAAAAATTCTGAAATCTTTTTTACCGAATAATAAATCCTCGTCCAACATCTCTTGCGATAATTCAGACGGTAAAGCAACCGAATTCAACAATCATTTTGCCGGCGTTGCGTCAGAATTGTTGAGAATACAACACAATACTAAAGAGGAAGTATTTATCGTTCCCGAAGTTAGCAAAACACATATACCTTGTCAGAATACACTTACATTTACTATTGTTTCCGAGAATGACGTTATAAATGAAATAAAAAAGTTAAAAAATAAAAAAACAGTCGGAATTGACGGTATTTCCGTTCAGGTTCTGAAGGCATGTGCAGATATTCTAAGTAAACCAATTACGTATTTAATTAATAGATCTATTACAGAAGGGAAAGTTCCAAAATCATGGAAAATAGCGAAGGTAATACCCCTTCATAAAAAGGGGAACAGGTCAAACCCAGATAACTATTGGCCAATTTCTTTGTTGCCTTGTACTTCGAAACTATTAGAGCGATTAGTTCAATCTCAATTGTTACGTTTCCTTCAAGAAAACAACATACTTTCATCAGTTCAGTCTGGGTTTAGGGCTAAGCACTCTACTGTGACGGCGCTTGTGAAAGTGCTGGATGACTGGATGATGGCCATGGATGAGGGCGAATATACTGGTGCAATATTCGTCGACTTAAAGAAGGCTTTTGACACTGTCGATCACAAAGTGCTGCTACAAAAACTGTTTGACATTGGAGTGAGGGGTTTAACCCTTAAGTGGTTTGAGAATTATTTAGTTAATAGGAGAATAGTAACAAAGGTCAATAATTCTTTATCGGAAGAAAAACAGTTAACCCACGGTGTACCTCAGGGTTCCATTTTAGGACCTTTATTGTTTTGTATATTTATCAACGATCTCCCTGACATGTTTAAATTGTGCCAAGTTCATCTCTATGCAGACGACACCGTAATCTATTTTTCTCATAAAAATCCAAATGTCGTAGAATCTGCTCTAAATACCGAGATGGAGGTTTTGGACAAATGGATTTCTCAAAAACAAATTATTGATTAATTATACGAAGACTAATAGCATGCTCATTGGCACGCGTAACACATTAGCAAAGTATATTACCCTTAATGTGAAAGTAAATAATATGATCTTACAGAAGGTTGAAACTACTAAATACCTTGGACTTCATATTGATAAGGAATTGAAATGGGATATTCATATAAATAACATGTGTCAAAAAATAGCAAGCTTGTCGGTTTCCTTGGTCGATTAAGACATGTTGTAAATGAATCAAGTTTAAATTTAATCTATAAATCGGTCATTATACCACATTTCGATTATGGAGATGCTGTGTGGCAATCTGCTCCTAAAAGTTTTCTTCACCTTTGCAAAAAATCCAAAACAGAGCGGGTCGCATCATTATGAAAATCAATCCTTTTTCTCATATATCAAATCAACATATTCACGACACATTGGGTTGGGACCTCCTTGATTGCCGCTTTGACAAACATCTGTGTACAATGATGTATAGGATTGTGCATAATTTCACCCCAAATTATATGTCTGACAATATCGCAATAAGAACTTCCAATTACACACTCCGCTCTAATCAGAATTTATATCTCCCAAAGCCAAAGTGTAATCATTGTAAAAGAACTTTTTTCTACAGGGGAATTTCCATTTATAACCAACTACCCAATGAAATTCGAAGTGCAACATCTATAATTAGATCCTTTAAACTGCTATTAAATCAATATTATAAATGAGCATATAAGTGGGGAGGGGGGTTGTCTGGGTTTGGGTATATAGTCATTTTCATTTTATTAATTTTTAACTTGGTTTGATTGTAGTTTGCAAATTTGATTGATTTTGTGTTTTTTTATTTGTCTTTCTGTTTTTGTTGCTTTTTTATTTTTATTATATAATTGTGTTATGATATAATTTTTAATATATAATGCTATGTGGGACCCTAAGGAAGAACAGCGGCATTTTGTAAATACTGCTGAATTTGGGTCATCCTCCGTTTTTTAAGCTCATGTATACGTTGTACTGTATTTTATGAAATGTATGTGGTTTTCTTAATCCGGAAATAAATACATACAAACAAACATGTAATGGCGTAGTGTTGCGTACTGTGGCGTATAGACCGACGTAGACTTGCGTAGACCTGGCGTACATTTGCGTATAGTTGCAGCTTATAGTTACTTAAATTTGGCGTACTCAAGCTGGATCCTACTGTTTCTCATCACTTGACTGCTAGTTTGAACAGGTTCGTCCCATTTGAAATTAAATCGTTCGTGCTCTGCCATTCCCCATATTTCAAACATAGACTGGAAAGGTGTTCATATTGGTGTGCAAGGATCAATATAGGAGAAGAGCAATTATTGAATCATATAATAATTAAGATAAAGTACATGATTTTATCAATAGTAGAGTTAAAAGAAAATCCCCTACTTGTAATGAGATAAAGACACAAATTAAAGAGGACAAAAAAGAAGAAAGAAAATTAGCGGAACAGAGAGGATTATTACCAAGCCATTTCAGAAAATGGGATAAGTTTATTTACTAGGGATGCTGAGGCAGAAGCAATTTTAATGAATAGATTAAGCTCAATCGGGCATAGGAAGGTGGGGGAGGGGGAGGGAGGGGAGGTTGAACGCGGAGGGACGAGATGTCGTTCGGGAAAGGAGGGGGCGAGGGAGAGGGAGGTGGGGGAATAAAGAGGCATGACAATATAATACCTCATTATTCCATGATAAATCTACGTAAACAGTATACAAAAGGAAATAAGTGTACAAGCAAGAGGTCCATGTCTTGCAGAAAACCATGCAGAACAAAGAAACAAGAAGCTGGAAAAGGAAGGAAAGATGAAGAGAGACAGAGAGAGAGAGAAAGGAGGAAAAAGAAAAAAACAAACGAAAAGGGTACATAAATAGACAACCAGCTAGTACTTCCCCTAACTCTAAAATATGTGTGGCAATGACACATGGGGGGGGGGGGGGGGTCCTCTCCTCCCACGTAGATGTATGGATTAGACATCTTTTTTTAATTATTAAGGCACTGGCAAAGCGCCTTTTAAAGTGTGGGGAGCATTGATAAATATAGTTCACTTTTTCAGAAAATAGGGATATATTTAACAAAAACCGGAAATGCATTCTATAGAACTTTCTCAAATACAGTACCGTTGGGTTGTCCTTCATTCATATCCCTTTCTTATTTGATTCAAATGACGACCCTCTTCTTCGATTATGAATAGCGACCCTCTTCTCTGATTATGATTAGCGACCCTCATCTTTGATTATGAATAGCGACCCTCTTGTGTGATTATGAATAGCGACCCTCTTCTCTGATTATGAATAGCGACCCTCTTCTCTGATTATGAATAGCGACCCCCTTCTGTGATTATGAATAGCGACCCTCTTCTCTGATTATGAATAGCGACCTTTATGAATAGCGACCTTTATGAATAGCGACCCTATTTTCGTATTATGAATAGGGACCCTTATGATTAACGACCCTGATTTGGTATTATGAATAGCGACCCTCTTTCCGTATTATGAATAGCGATCATTATGTCTTATTATGAATGGCGGTCCTTATGAATAATAATGACCCGTATGAATAGCAACCCTTATGTCTTATTATGAATAGCGGTCCTTATGAATAATTTTTTTTTATGAATAGCTGTCCTTATGACTAGCGAGCAGACCCCTTCGATGGTAAGGTTAAAGGTCGGGCACTGCCTTTGTAATATGTTTTTATAGTGGAATTATTTTCGAATGTAAAGAAAGTTCCCAATTCGACCCCAAAAGATGTTTCATTCATTTCAGTTTAGTTTCAGAACATGCTAGATAAAGTTACGATGGCCTTCTCAGAGAACTGGACAACTACAGAGCAATAATAGCCGACATGAATGAAATGAATGATCACTCCCTGATCTCTAGTTTCCAACACAATGGAAGGTGGTTTGATGCACTACTTGCATGTATGTTGAATCATGATTCAGTTCCAAAACATGGTACATCCACCGATTTAAAAAAAAGATTAAATGTAAAAATAGAGTTATTTCATTATCCCATTAGACAGAAGTCAAGCACGAAAAAGCTTCATTTCAAACCGATTATTCAAAAAAGGAGAATTAAAAATGGGAGATTTTCTGAGACCTTACTGTTATGGGTGTAGCATATTTTAGAACTAAACTTTTCATGCGAAAAATTTATGTTCTTTCAGTTCTTTCTTGGCTGGGGGTAAATTGGCATGTATGTAGCACCTCAAGCCCCTTCACGCACACACACACACACACACACCCACACACGCACACACACTGCCCTCTCTCTCTCTCTCTCTCTCTTTCTTTTACTCTCTATTTACCCCCCCCCCCTGCTCCTCCCCCACTCTCTATTTTTCTACTCTGTTTTCCCTCCATCTCTCAATACAATAAACATGATAAATAGGATCAATACATAATCATGATAACAAATGACAATATCAAACACATCATTATTCCAGTTTCGATGTGCCGATGAACGATACAGTTACGAAGAGAAAAATAGAACACTGACTATTTTTCTTTGGAATGCGTGAGTCCAAGACAATATCACAGCAGCAAATTCATGCATCGGGCTGCTTCTGCTGCCGGGTACTTTCATACTAAAAGGTGACGGACCTTTTTAGAATACTGTATACATTGCTAAATCACTTCATGCTGTTTGGAAGTCTCAGTCGTGTTCTCTAAACGCAGAGCTCTGATTAAGTTACCAATATACTACATGCATTTAGGCTACTCCTTTTTGCTTCACTTTTCTGCCTGACTGTTTGATTATTAATCATTTCGGAAATGAGATTTCTGGACTAGTGAAATTATGGATATTCAAAGGATGTGGGTATTGGGTATTTTTGTTATCTTCACCATCCATCCTTTGGCCACAATGGATACTGTTAGAACCACGGAAAATATCACCGGTTATGTGGGGGAAGTGATCGAATTGAGATGTTTTGATTCGTCGACAGCCGACAAATTTCATCAGGCAGCAAGAGGGGTAACATGGATGTATCTGCATCAAGACACTTCCTCTCATGACCCAGAGTATGTTGCAGTCGCACAATGTACAGAAGAGTCTTGGGAATACCTGTCATACGGACATCAGTTAATAGGTAATGAGTCCTGTGTCAAAGGTCTTGCGTACATAAGATCACGAGAAGCAGGGAATTTTACTTACAAATGTCAAGATTCTACATTTGATTATGTGAAAACAGGAGTAACGTTCATGATTTCTATTGCTGCCCTTGAAAATTCATCGAGATTGCACTGCCTTGCAAAATATGTGTCGTCTCCAAATCACCTGGTATTTGACTTCATCTGCAGAAATTATCATCCACGAGAATCCTTCAATGAAGAGACGAAATACAATGAACCTGTCATCCAGTACAACGGTGGTCGGATCAATCCTAACATTACTCTGGCCAGCAAGATAATAACCCGTATAGAGGTCAATAACATCAACTCCATATCCCAATATTACTGTATCAATCAGAACCACTCGTCACCATGTGTAGTTGACATGGTCACGCTAAAAAATCCAGTAGGCATAACACCCCTCGTATATAAAGTTACAGCAGGAAGCGATGCCTACTTTGAGTGCAGTTTTAGAGATGGACATGAAAGCGGTGTGGAATATGGGTGGAGATTTTCACGTCACATCAATTTCTTCCGAATATCAGATACCTCATATTCGACGTTGAACATATCCAGCGTCCATTTTGAAGATGATGGTGTTGTTGTGACTTGCACCGTAGATGTGAATGGTACGTCATTTTTCTCAGAGGCTCTCCTGCAAATCATTACCTCAACTATATCAACTGAATTTACTAATCTTACAAATAACGTGATCATCGGTAGTACCATGTCTCCTAATTTTTCGGCGTCTTCTACACAACCTCAAAATCTGTTAACATATTGGCCTAAAACATTTACTATCGTACTTGCTATAGTTGTTATTTGCCTGCTATTTGTTCTTGTAATGGCCGTGGCTAAATCAAAAATACAATGGCACAGCAAACGATCTTCTAATGAAAACGCCAACGCACAGGGAGCCATTAGGTGGACACAACGACATAATTCAAATGCCACGTCATTCCGTTCACCAACAAGACTTTCACCAACCCTACGAAGACCATCCGTTTCGTCACTCTCACTTCCCCCAACTCCGTCACCAAGAGCAAGCTCTGTGATATCTCATTTAGAAGTTCATTCAAGACACGAGTCTTCACACCAACAGCTCCACCTTTCCCAAGCCATGTCTTCGTCTACAAGTTCTTGTCCTTCTCCCCTTCTATCTCCCAATTTGGCCTCCACACCTAATCCTGCCCACATTTATCATGTACTTGAACAAGAGCAGTATTCCCTGTCTGCTTTCTCTTCTATTGATCTCTCAATACCAACGAATTCACTTTTAAAGACAGACAAGTCCAGAACCGTTTCAAGGACTAAGAGTAGGCCCGCTTGTAATTTAAATTATACAGTATCCCATCCACCAAATAAAGCCACTCAGCACTCTTTCACAGGGTCGCCACTCATCTCACGGAAAAGAAAGGCTTCCGCAACTGACCAGCCTCTACCACCCATTCCGAAATCAACTGAATCAGAAAAAGAAAAAGAATTATGGAAATGCACTATCACCAAGTCGCATGTATCAAAAGAATTACCATTGGCGGTCATCAAACCAATGATCCACGAATATCCTTCAATACAGGACAAACAGCAGCGCCAAGATGAGGACGGTTTGTCGGGACCGGATGCCAGGAGACTTCATAGTCCTTCTGATATCGTTGAAGCTAAACGAGGATTTGGTGGAAGCACTGGGAACAATTGTGAACCTGAGAACTTGCAAGAAGTGCTTGTCAATCATGAAGCTGAGCGCTTAAAGGGACGCACCATTATGACTCAAAACTCGAACACTTATGTTGAACCAGAGGGGCATACTAATGACAATGCTGAATGCATATCGTCAAAATCTATATATCATACGATCGACCAAGAGGGGAGCGGCGCATTTTTGTCTGCAGATGGGCATCCTTTCCATCATGCTGATGGTAATTCTTCTCCAATACGGCGTAGTAGTTGTTTAAGTCGTCATATCTATGAAATGCCAAGTGATGATATCGCTGGAAAGGAGAGTAAAGAGTCCAAGTCAGCCGAGACGCCGTTATATTTCACACTTGAGTCTGAGAAGAATAATGAATCTCAAGATGCTGCACTTGGTCATTCAGCAACATATGACCCGACGACCCACGTTCCTGAACAGCACCCGGACATCATTATCCATAAATCAGAAGAATATTCTCAAATAGCAAGGAGAGGGGAGAGCAAAAAGTCAAAAAAGTCGATTCGGATAGATCAAGATAAGGGGTAAGAAACCTGAGACGTTTCAGGAGATTGAAACTGCCCCAGTCATCTGAAAACTTGGAAAATGAATCACTACTGACAATATCGTCTGCATCAAAGCGAAATAATTTCAACATTGAACAGTTTCTATCTGACTAGTCACAACATGATTAGTGACGTTATCAGTATCATGTAGAGTAAGGTTAAGTATCTTAGGTAAAGTTGTGGAACCAGCTACCCACCATTCTGAAGAAAGTTTTATATATATATATATATATGAATGTACAGATCTTGAGAACATGGATTGCATTGGTCAATCTCGTCTTTTAAAACAATCCTTTATTGTTTAAGTGGACCAACAAAGCTATTGTGTGCACTGTTTGTCTTAAAAATGTGACTCCTGGCCCCCGTATTATAAAAGATTTGCAATTGATATCAATCACAATTCTGTACTAAAGGACATGAGTTGTGATTGATATAAGTTACAAATTATTTTTAATCAATCACAATTCTTTTAGAATACGGGGCACTGGAGTTACATTTAATATTTTCTAGAGAACATGGTTTGCATTGGCCAATCCCGTCTTTTGAAAAAGCCTATCATATAAGTGACCTAAGCAATTGCAGATCAATATTTGCAGTGTTTTGTAACTGAAAGGCGCTATGAAATGTCTTTTTTTATTAGGGCTACCATAGCAACGCTTTCTATTTAAAAGATTTTTTTGTTTGTTTTTTTTTGTGCGTAAAGTTTGGCCTCACGATTCAAGTTTTACTGTGCCGTTGTGAGGGGCCGCTATATGTAGCCATTCTTAAGTGTGGGACAGAAGATAAATATTACAGTTACTGATGATGATGTATAGGCCTAATTAGTGCAAGGCAAAACTCCATAATATCGTAAGTTAATTAAGAGATACGTTTACACAATTATGGATACAGCTTACCAACACTTTGAATAAATGAAATCACGAGAATTCTGAACTATTTGTATAAAACTATCTTCTTGCCATACGCCAATCAACTATTAATCTGCATTATCAATATCACTATCATCAAGTTCGACCCCTTCATTTGAAATTCACTACGTAAAGGGTTTCACGGAGTGACACAAAGAGAGATGAAACCAAAATTAAAAATCATTACCTAGATAAGTGTATATGAATCAATTTGTTTGATTACTATTTAGAACAAAGGAAAAACTCTTTGAAGAATTCAGAATGTTGAATAGTCATTAAGTAACTTCAAACCGAAACTGTTTAACACGGGAAGGTAACCAAAACATATCTGGGTAATATAATATCATTCTTATTATCATGTATGTAAGTATTTGTTATTGTCATATCACATTTCCCTCTACGTAAGGAAATGAATTCACATAGGCTCGAACTTAAACAATGGATGCTTTCCTGAGTCATTTTCTGTGTTGATACTGGATTAACTTATATACCATAATGTTGTTTGTCTTTTTCATGAAAGCCTGTAGAATTGTTATTCATGTTATTTTTTTTTCACAGTATAATACACATCAAATTGCATTACGTGTATGTAATTCATGTTAGTAGTGCATGTTGCATTGCATTTTAAAATGGTACATGTAATTTTTTTTCTTAGAGCGTGAAATATTTTCAGTTCACCAAGAAGATAGAGTTTTGCTAAAATGAAATTAGGCATACACATTCTAAGTAGAATGTGTATCTTGTGTATTTTGTTACACATTCTTAGTAGAATGTGTATTTTGTTCAAGACACGTACATTTTAAAATGCAATGCAACATGCACTACTAACATGAATTACATACACGTAATGCAATTTCATGTACACATTCTTAGTAGAATGTGCATTTTTTTCTTGGTCCATATATATATATATATATATATATATATATATATATATATATGTAACAAGGTGGCTATATGCAATTTCATATTTTCCCTCCTCTATCTTATCCTTCATGCTCTTTTCTCTCATTTTCAATCTATCTATCTTTTACCTCTATCTCTGGGTCTTTTCTTTCCTATACTGGTATATCTTGATTATTGTTGTAAGCTCAGACTGGCTAATTGCTCGATCTTATTCATGTCTGAATCTTTGGTTATGGTTGGAACTTACTCTTTTTAGATCTATTTACAATTCACACATTCAAGATCAAATCTATTGTGATCTTCCTCAATTAAAATCTCTTAGTAATCCTTTATTATGTGCCGCAAGCTGAATTGGTCCTTTTGTGCCCTATTCATGTCTTAAACCCCCTATTCATGCTTAGTCCATATTGTACATGTCTTAAACCCCCTATTCATGCTTAGTCCCCATTCATGGCTAGAATACTGTAGTTTGTTTCCAGCTAGTTATGAATAGGGGAGATGTTATTGTTCAAAAGATGCACTCCTGATTGTTTTTTTTAAATGTTATGTTACTAGGCCATGTCACCCTGGAAGTAAAAAAACGGTGACCTGTGACCAATCCGATGTTTAGTTTGTAATTAAGCCCCTCCCTCTTGAAGGATATTGTCCAATCATAAGTTTGGAGTATGATTTTTGAACCACGTATAAAAAGTAGATTCCCAACATAAATTCTTCACTTGGAAACCCCCACTTGGCGTCCCCAACCTGAAACCCATACTAATAATTAATTCACCATATCTGACGAAGAGCCAGCTGAAGGACAACATTTCTTTTCAAGCTGAAGAAGCAAAAGTTAATGAAACATTCATCGTATATTTCCAAGTCAACAAGCCTACGCCAAGTTGTACGTGAATGTCTTCAAAGTTATTAAGAACTGAGAGCTGAGAATATTACGGATCTTGATCGACAAGTCCTGTGAAGAGCGACTTTATTTGTCCGGGGCCTAATTATCACAATTGGTGATTTGGGTGCCATCAACTCTTTTGTAGAACTGTCGACGTGACCCCTGCTGCGTGTTCCTCGTTAATCTGTCATCGGCTTCTCTATCATCTTCATCGTCACAATCATCACTTTCGTCATCGTCGCAACCACCATCATCATCGTCACCGTCATCGTCGAGAATCATCGGCACCGTCATCATCAGAGCTCGAAGAACTATCGCGTGTAAGTGGCCACATACTAACCCTTCATCCCGCCCTACTAACCTTTCCCCTATCTAACTTATATCGCCTATCCAGATTTAAAAGCCTGTAATTATTAAGTTAGGTCCCTTATAGCTAGTTTCACTAGCTACGATCTTACTGAGTATATAAATCAGTTTTGCATTTGATGTATCATATTTTGGTGCGGTTTGGTGTATAATTACAGATATATTAATTGCGCAGATCAGTGATCTGTGATTAAAGAGTTATCATATGACACCTTAATTATACATTGTGTCCCAGCGTTTTTGTTTATTAATGCTCCTTATCTTTTATTTGGAATTTGTTTATTTCATTGGTCTTGTGACTAACCCCCACCCGAGTTGGAACCTTCGCTAGCGGACCAAAAAGCTGGTTCCTTCTCGGTTCCAGAATTCGCTGCTTTTTGCAGTGAAGGACAGGAGTAGGCGGGTTAGATATATATATATATGTATGTATATTTGACTAACGGGTACATTAGGTCGACAGTTGACAATACAGTTTATTTCGTCATAATAGAGACCCCTACATTAGGTCGACAGTTGGTACATTAAGTCGACAGTTGGACAAAGAAAAAGAACAAAAACTGTCCTCCTAATGTACCCGATAGGTGTTTATATATATATATATATATATATATATATATATATATATATATATATATATAAGAGCAACAATTGGCTCACACTCTTTAACATGGTGGGGTAGTGTACTCGGGTGCTAATTATATAGAGGCAACAAAATGAGTACATCTGTAGACGTAGTTGTTGGTACCACGCTTTTAATTAGCTTTCGGGCAATTAGCCCTTCTTCAGATCTACATGAGTACGACAGAATATGTAAATATATATATATATATATATATATATATATATAACTTTTGAAGTAGCATATTATAGGTTAAGTGACCCAAGCAGTGCAGATCAATGTTTGAACTGCTTTGTAACTGAAATGCGTTATGAAATGTCTTTTGGAATAGGCACTGGCGTAGACAGGGGGAGGGGGGCACAAGGGGGCCATGCCCCCCCCCCCCCCCATTCAGCCACTAAAAAAAAAGAGAGAGAGAAAGCGAAAAAGCGGGGGAAGTGAGAGAAAAAGACCTAAATAGGCGCTACAAGCCGTTCTCTCAAAATTTGCTAAAACGTCGAAGTTTTCGCGCTTCGCGCGGGATGGGGGAAATACTCTCCTCTCCCTGCACCCACTGTTATATACAGTGAAATGTTGAGTCCACATAATTGAAAAGCAGTCCAGGCGTTGAACTATAACTTTCCGCCTAAAAAAATGCTAGCTACTAGCCGTTTTCTTTCTCTCACATTTGCAAAAAAGTCAGAGCTTTCGCCCTTTGCGCGGGAAGGGGGAAACTCCCCCTCCCTGCACCCATCCCTGTTACAGTGCAGTATTACGCCTAAAATAACTGAAAAGCAGCCAGGGCGTCAAACTAACTTTTCGCCTAAAAAAAGTGTTACGAGCCGTTATCTTTCACTCAAATTTACTGTAAAACGTAAGAGCTTTCGCGCGGAAGGGGGGGAAACTCCCTCTCCCTGCACCCACCCCTGTTTCATGCAGTGCAAGATTAAGTCCAAATAACTGATAAGTAGTCAGAGCGTCGAACTATAACTTTCCGCCTAATTGTTTGCTACGAGCCGTCTATCTTTCTCTCAAATTTGCTAAAACGTCAGAACTTTCGCGCTTCGCGCGGGAAGGGGGAAACTCCCTGCACCCACCTCTGTTACATACAATGCAGTATTGCGTCCAAAATAACTGCAAAGCAGCCAGGGCGTCAAACTAACTTTCCGCCTAAAAAAAGTGTTACGAGCCGTTATCTTTCTCTCAAATTTGGTGTAAAACGTCGCGCGGAAGGGAGGAAACTCCCTGCACCCCGGGTGCCATAATCTCTAGTATCATGAACACGGATTGACACCCCTGTGCCCCCCCCCCTATTGAAAAATCCTGGCTACGCCTGTGGGAATAGGGCTACGATTTCGATCTAAAACTTTAAAAAATATAATTTGGCTTCACAATTTAAGCTTTACTGTGCCGTTGTGAAGGGCCACTGTAAATGTAGCCATTCTGAAGTGTGGAACAGAACATAAATTTCAAGTATTGATGATGATATACAGGCCTACCTAATGCAAGATAAAATTCCATATATCGTAAGTGACTTTAGAGATAAGTTTACACAATAATGGGTACAGCTTACCAACACTTTGACAGAATTCTGAACCATTTGTATATAATTATCTTCTTGCCATACGCTAATCAACTACAAATATGCATTGTCACATCGGGCTGTTTTCATATGCATACAGAAATGACAAGAGTAACAATCATATTGGCACATCTGATTCTGTTTATCATCTGTTTAAAATAAGTTCAGAACTTTCATTTGAAATTCACGATATAAAGAATTGCACGGAGAGCCACAAAGAGATATGAAACCAAAATTAAAAATCGTTGCCTAGCCCAGTGTCTATGAATAATTTTCAGAATTTTTCAGAACAAAGGAAAAACTCTTAAGCATTTAGAATGTTGAATACAGTCTTTAAGAAACTTAAAACCGAAACTGTTTATCACAGGAAGGTAACCTTAACATATCTGGGTAATATAATATCATTCTTTTTATCATGTATATTAGTATTTGCTATTGTCATATCACGTTTCACTTTCGTAGATTAAGGAAATTAATTCACATAGGCTCGAACTATAGCAATGTATGCTTTACTGATTCATTTGCTGTGTTGATAATGGATTAAATTACATACCATATTGTTGTAATATCATTGTCATGAAAGCCTAAAGTATTGTTTTTCATGATAATTTTTCACAGTATAATACACATTAAATTGCATTGCGTGTATGTATTTCACATAGCATTTTACAGAGAATGATTAAATGAATGATAAAAGTGCATATTGCATTGTATTTTTAAATGGTACATGCAAAAGTTTCACTAACATCTAAATTTCTTCTTAGGGTGTGAAATTTGTTCAGTTTACCATTAAGATATAGAGGTTTGCTAAATAAAATTAGGCCTACACATTCTTAGCATACAGATATACGGTATGGCCGTATAGGATGGAGGAAAGGAAGGGGGTCTAGGGAGTGATATCACCCATTTATTTTCAGTGCGCTCACATTAGGGATATTTGACAGCTACAGAGATAAAAATCATAATTTTATGATCTGAAGAGAAGTAATCTAAGACCAGACATTACCAAGCCTACGACAGTAAATGTCAGCCAATATCACCATTATTATCATTAAATTCAGGCTCATATACTTCCGAATGAGAAGTATACTTTATCAAGATAGTTGGCTACTAAAACTTTATGGCAGTACTGGTTTCGAGAATCGTATAACTCAACAAGCGATATAGCTGACTGCCATTACCCAATGCACAGTCATCTTGAGTATCATAATGGGAGTAATATTTGTCAGTCAGAATGATTACATTGTCTCTACAAATTGTATTATGAATAGAATATAATAGAATATGTCGTTCATGTGCTTAAAAGTGATATATATTTTTTTAAATACTATATAGATATGACAGAGTGCTTAAAACTTGAAAGCCTGCTAAAGGACTCGACAGATTAAAGATATAGACGAGTAAAATTGACACAATGAGGTTTATGAAAATGGTTAATATATAACTTACAGTATTTTCAAGGATGTTCATGATTTAGAACCCTATTTGGTACATCTTGCTGAAAAATGAAGATCCAATATATAGATCTGTCTAAATCTAGATGTGGCTGTCATCACCTATACCCTGCGTATAAAGGGACGATATGAGGGCATCCTTAGACATAATAAATCATGTAATGTAGTTAGCATCGGGGATAACGAATTCACTACTTGTTTTAGTGTGCTTACTTCAAAGAAGATAGAGACAAATATATCCTAACTCAGTAAAGAAAACGACCAACACGTTTGCATTCTATTCAACACCAAAGATGTAGACACACTGTCAAATCTTGCCAGGTTTGTTAGAATTGTTATATAAAAGTTTGGTCTCTGTAAGGAATAACTGCATGTTATTAACTCAAGTTGTGATGTATTACGAAAACTATAATTTTTTCATAGTTGTTTGCAGGTGCATTTATTGCAATCTTATTTAATCATGTTCCTAGAAGTGTAATATAAAATATTATTTCGTGGTACGCTTTGAAATCAATTTGCAATCAAATTTAAAGTTGCGTAATCCCTTGTATGTTGCCAAATTTCATCTTTTGGTATATATTCTATGCTTATACCCTTGAAGAACATTGTTTGTGGAATAGACACAACTAATTGATTTTGCTAACTAGATGAGTTAATACAATTGATTTACCAAGCTTCAAAGCAAACATAGCTAATCTGATTACCTTAAGTTTGTTCGCGTGTTGTGTTGTGCTGTGTGTGTGTGTGATGTGTGTGGGTGTGGGCTTACATAGATTCAGATGTGAGGTACAGAGAACAATAGAGCACAATGATGGCCTTTATTCCGTCATGCTTGTGGGGTCCAAAATACAATAGGAGAAGTGTTTGCGGGGTACCTACAAAATACAATAGGAGAAAACAATAAAGTTCCCCACAAATCAATGTGTGTGAGGGTGTGGGCGTGTTTAGCCGTATGTCCGAGGACATTTTCGGACAGAGAACAAAAAAAAAATCATGAGACCAATGGTCCTCGGAAGCCGGACAATAGTCATCGAACGTCGAACAATGAATTTGTGCCTTATTCCGTCGACTGTCCGAGGACAGATGAACAATAGAGGAACAATACTTGTCCTCGGAAGTAAAGCAATAAACGGCTGTGTGTGCGTGTGTTCTCTTGCTTTTCAGACTATTATTATTTTCGTCTTTTTTTGAGGGGAGTGAAGCAAAGGCATGCCAACAATCTCATGACTCCCGTTTTTTCTGGCTTGTCAGATAATGTTCAGATTTGTGCCCCCCCCCCGCCCCCCCCCCCCCCCCCCCCCCCCCGCTATCATCCCCCTCGAGAGGACCCTGGATCTGATGACTACACTTAATATTGCAAAAAATCAGGCAGATTATGTGAAAAAGACATTGGTTATCCGAGCTGCAGGTCCCATATAGTCGATCTATGATATTGAGTCCCGGTCCCTGATTCTAGCGAAAAGGTCTCATTGCTTGCAGATTGATTTTCACAACATTATTATCATGTATATAGACCTATTATATAGTTTCCGTGAGCCAATCACTCCTTTAGGGTGATAACTCCAATTTATAACAAGAGAGAAAGAGAGAGGGAGAGGGGGTGGGGCGGGGGTGGGGAGGCTTAATTCATACAAATTGGAGCCAAGAACAAAATGTGAACACCTAAAATCATGTTCATTATTTCTTACCAACAATTCTGAACGAATCTTTCCTGAGAAACCCACACCTGATATTTAAGGCATGTTAATGTAAGCGTTTGACGAAGGCCTCAGTTCCCTGTCATTGATTCACTTTCAGTCTGCTTCATCACTGAGATAAAATGAATGCAGAGTCTATCACATATGGATTCTTTTATTTTATAATTGTAGGCTGACTAATCGAAGAATCATCCTTTCAAAGGTAAAAGGGAGAATTAAACAAGAAATTGGCACATTATATTCTAGTTTCTTTTCCTCCGCTTAGTGATATGCTTAAATTCAGCGGGTGGTAAGATTTTTAGTACATCTGATGTATTTAATTCAATTCATTTCAATTTATTTAAACCAATCAAACATACACAATAATGACATAATACAGTGGAATAGTTATACAATAGTTTGAATGAGTGGTTTGGGACCCCTAGGAAGCAGAGTGGGTGGGGCCACTTTTAGGTAATATGAGTAAATAATGCATCATATTATAAAAGAAATAAGATGGCAAGATGAAATATAGGTACAAAGACTTTAACTTATTTACAGAAGTATGAGTATACACACATAAACACATATACTAAAAAGATTACACCTGATTTCTTATGTGCTTGTGTTTGGGAATGAAGTTTGAATATTACGATATGTGAGAAACAAGTTAATCGATGAGATTGGTTCAAATTAACATTTCCCCCATCACAGAATCTACTATACATGCATTATACATAGGACTTGAGCGTGGAAAGCATGTAGAATATTGCTTTTTAATCGGATATGGTTTAGTGCTTTAATCGGTTCATCGACCAACATCTCTTTGTAATGCGTCATGACTTTCTCTTTCAGTATTGGTTTGAGTCCTCAAATACAATCAATCTGCATGTAATGACTTTTGATGGGACATTCAACGTTTTTATGTGCCTCAATATTTGTCAGCCCCTGGGATAATGGAAATTGATATGCAGCCAAGAATCTGATTACACTCTCTTATAATGTTCTTACATTATATGGGCAGACACGGCACCCCTCCCCCTTCTCCATGAAAATTTTTAAAAGAAGGTAAATCTTGAATGCTCTTTTAGGGCTAAAAGCCGCCGCCACCACCACCCCACCCCAAACTGGCTTCGGATACTTAAAATGATGGGGAAGAGGGGGGATTCGGGATTTTTTCTGACTATATTATGTCCTTCTCTCCCTCTCTCTCTGTTTTTCTTTTGTTTGTTTGTTTGTCTTTGTGGGGCGGGGGAGCTAGGAGGGGGAGGCTAAATTACCCCCATCTTTCCCTTCTGAGAAGGCCCAGACGGCCGTGGGATCCCGAAATCATGCATATTTTTGTAACTGGGAAACTTACTGTGGGGAAATATTTGTCCATATCCCGTTTTGGGGAAAATTCTGGATCTGCCCCTGCGTTATTTTTCAAAGACAATGAATAACTCCAATAATACCTTATACATTTTGAGGTCATGTGCATGACTTTTCTAGCAGTGGAATGATCTAATAATATAAAGCGAGAAGTTTACATAAGTTAGATCACCGAGAAACACTATAGATTAAAGATATTTCTAAAATTAATTTAGAGGGGCTTCATGGCCACAGCTGAAATGTTCCCCATGGAGTGGAGAAGGTGCATATAATATTGTGGGTAAGCCTGAATCGATGACTGGGAAAATATGTTGCAAAGCGCTTAGAGACATCATGGAGATATTAGGCGCTATATAAATCAAGAATATTGCTACCATTATTTATTAACCATAAAGGAGTGAGTTTATTTAACCTATACCCCTACCAGCATGTTTGTCTTTTAAACTAATTAGGCATGTTAGCCACAAGTACTATTGATCATGATCAGTGTATACCGAAACCATGCAGTGTTAGTTTTGGGTGGTACTTTGATGCCTCGTGATCGGTGTACAGTTGGGTTTTGAGCCATTGATCAATATCAAATTAATAAAATCAACATATTTCCTCGTTGCATATACGGAACCCAGGTCTATGCTACGTATTATTGATTATTAGGATGAAAGGGGAAGTGGCGTGGGGTGGAGAGATCATAGTTAAACGCTTAACAATCAATTCCGAAATGATGGGGCTGCCCCCCCCCCCCTTTCCCGCATTGTAAAATAAAGAGGAATGATACACTGAAGAGATCGAACAAAAATAATCGCCATTGAGGCATAATTTTAATCTATTCTGAATAAAAAATGTTGAATTATTTTGAATGCGTGTGCTTTGCTGTACAGAGAAACATATCCCCTGTCCCCAACGTTCTCCGTAAATTCAGTTGATTAAATGGCCTCACAAGTTATAATGGAAATCGCTTGGCAAACGAGCAGGAGAAAGAGCATAGGCCGTCTTCTAGAGGTGTTGATTCTGAAAGCTCTTGATTATACTACTGTACTTTATTATACACTGCACATTTAATTCCCCTATTTAAACAGATGTTGAATGTTGTCAAAATCAATGGAAGAAAGTATACTAATTTGAAATGAATTGAATTGAATTGATTTGAATTGAATTATAAGTAGGTTGGCCTAATTTTGTTTGCCCTTTTTCTTAATAGGCCTATACATTCGCGGCTCGTTTGATGTTGTAGGTGTATCAGTTATTTGATTGTTTTGTTTTGTTATCTTCTGATTTGTTTCGCAAGGGAAATAATAATAAGAATAAGGGAGAAAGTAGCCAAACAAACACCTGTGGCGGATACATGCACTGTAAAACAAACGTGAAGAAGGCCTCTTATGGTAGCATACTCAAGAGGGCCTTTAATTTGCATCTCTCAATATGTTCCTTTTTATTTCATCGTAGCCAGGTTGTCATGAAGCACCGTACAGATGAGAGAAAGTGGTAAATAACTGAGATTACAGGAAAGAGATAATCATAAACCTAGCTTCTCTTCTAGCGTCTAATGAAAACTAATTTCAGAAAAGACTCCTATGATCTGACTGACCACATTTGGAGTAACGACTAGCAGCATGGTTCCTTGCACATGCACCCAAAACACACCTACTGAACAACGGATAGCCAAAAGTGAATTTTATCCTTGTTCATTTTACTTGAATACTGTTAATGGTTGAATAGATTCATTCAATATATCAGACTAGCTTTCAAGGTAACACAGGTCACAAAATAATTCATAACAATTATAGGTCGCGATATGAACAATGTTTGTGTAGTGTGAGGCCGTGCTTTCGGTTTGCGACGGCACTCTCATCGTGCTCATAATTTTATGCAATATATGTTTTGATCATAATCAGTCTAATCAGCCATGGCTCGTCCATCGATTTGGGGCGATGTTAAGGAGCTATACTGCATTGCCAAGTTGGTCTCGAAAATTAAGCGTGATTCAGATGATGGTGTCACTGTATATCACAGATTCGTCCAAAATGTGAAGAATTATCCGGAAAGACTGGGAATAGTTTTTGAAGAGGTGTGTTACAGCTACGCAGATATCTACTATGCGTCTAACCAGGTCTCCGAGTGGATACTTCAACAGAGTGATATTTTGCCCGATATTTTGTCTCAGAATGCCCACCGCGAGACTGAAGAATCAGCCTCTACAACGATATCGGATGGAACACGGCCCGTCGATGACGACGATGATGAGGATGTTCGCGTGAGCATCGGGTCAGGACAAGAAAATGGCGGGATAACCGTAGCCGTAATGATGCCGAATGAACCAGCATTCGCTTGGGTTTGGTTTGCCTTAGTTCGACTCGGTATCACATCGAGTCTTCTTAATTACAATCTAAAGCAAGAAGCATTAATGCACTGTATCAAAGTCAGCCATGTCAAAGCTATCATCTTGTCACCTGGTAAGTATTGCCCCCCCCCCTAAAAAAGTGAATAAATATTATAGAGTAAAATTATATAAAAAATAATGAGAATGAAAATCTAACTTGAGGTTGACGGAAAGTATAACAGCGCCATCTATACTGTATGATGTTCATGTTTGATGTTATATAGGCTAGACTGTATGCAATAGTGCTATGCACAATTGATGATTCATGTTCATTTTATTCTTTAAATGATATATTCACAATTGCCGTTCATTACCATTTAGAATAAATGAAAAATAGCGGGTTTCTTGCGATATGGGGGATATAATTGTATCGCCTCTTCGTAACAACTTCGATGAGTCCTGATGTACTTATAACCCTCTTTGAAATATAGCATCACATTTAGCATGTTTAGAAATTTGCATTATTAATTATATTATTACTGTCATGATATTGCTGTAACCTAAAAAATCCAGAAGGGATGTTAACCCAAGGCTTTTAGTTGGCGGGGGGGGGGGGGTTGGTGGAGGGGGCGGGGGCGGTCAGCACCCCCACCAAAAACAAACCGCTAACTAAAAAAAAAAGCGAGAACGAAAAACGGGGGGGGGGGTGAGAGATAAAAAGCCTAAAAAGGCGCTACGAGCTGTTGTTTTCTTTCTCTCAAAGATTTGCTAAAGCGTCAAAGTTTTCGCGCTTCGCGTGGGAAGGGGGAAACTTTTCCTCCCTACACACCCCCCCCCCCCCCCCCCCCTGTTACACACAGTGCAGTATTGCGTCCAAATGATTGAAAAGCAGTCCGTCAAAGCTTTCGCGCTTCGGGACCCCCCCCCCCCCCCCCTCCCTGGGGAGCACTCTTTGCGTGGTCAACACTAATTCGTGCTCACAACCGCCCCCCCCCCCCTAAAATGAAATCCTGGATACGTGGTTGCCCACCATATCACTGATTCTTTCCGCAACGTTTTTTTCACCATGTTGTGAAGATGTCGAAGATGAAAAATGCATGTTTGCAAGACTTCGATTAGATTTTTCTTGTGTAACAATCTCATATTTGCAATAACTTTATTAACGTTCTATTAATCAAAAAGAAATGAGTAAGGAAGTGCAGAGAAATGAATGTGAGAGTCCGAAAGAGGGATCAGGGATAGAGGGCGGGCAGAGAGGAAGAGAAGAATTAGATCAGAGGTGGGCGGCAAATACAAGAACAAAACTATTGTTTAGAATAATCAATTCATTCATTCTTGTTGATTAAAAAATTATAATAGTGATGCTTTACAATGGCAGGGTTACAAATTTGGGGCCGCTTTGAATCGGGGCAACATTACGTCTATTCGTAGTATACATGAACTGTGCATGTAGACAGTGATGATATTTCAGATCATTTTGCTCCCTATTCCGATATTGGTTCATTTCATTTTTTCAATCATTCATCATAAAAGAAAACATTGATATGGTGGCCCTAAAATAAAAACATGGATTTAGTATGCCTAGCAATTAGACAGCAATTTGAAAACCCAGAAACACCCATTTCAAAGCTAAAAAAAATATGCCACGTGTGGGCTATCCGTTGGTTTTCATGGCTTTAATAGGCCCATGCACCGTTGTTCTTTCAGCACATCTATTAACTCGTCTCGGAGATGTATTTGCTTTTGACGCCTCCTTGGCAAATTCGACATTTGATCAGCCCCTCCCCATTTATTGTTTTGTTTTGTTGCCTTTTATTATGAAAACCACCAGTGGCGTATCCTGGATTTTTTTTTATCGGGGGTGTTTTATTACTCCCAAATTCTCTGACAAGCAACAACAACAAAAAAAAGAAAGAAAGAAAGAAAGAAATGGTTATCAGCATATTTGGGGTGTCTTTTTACTCCAAAATTATCTGACCAAAAGGGGAGGGGGGCGTTTGGACACCAAACACCCCCCCCCCCCCGGCCCATCAGTACGCGCATGACAGCCACTAAATTTTGGTCACTCCCGCCCCTATCAAATTTTTATAAACTTCAGTAATGTTCTACTCCCTGTCGTCTCCTTCACGGATGTCAACAAAAATCGTATACAATTTTGATCACAAATTTAGTCATGAAATACACTCAAATTATTCAAAATGCGGACTAACATTTTAATTGTCAAAAATAAAACAAATAATATATACACCCAAAAGTTTGGAATAGACCCCTTCGGTAATGTATAAGCAACTTTTATGCGCATACCTTTCAAAAAAGGTTACTCTTGACAACCTGAAAGCTTGCCGGGCATAGCAACAAATAATGTTGCAAACTGGATTCCAAGCATTAAGGCTCATTTATGAAAAGCAGGTTCAGGGAATAGCTCGTCACTAGGTGCTCAGAGAATATATGTGCATAAATTTGTATACATTACAGAAGCGGTCTATTCGATATAGAGATGAGTGCACGTCTAGTCTGCAGCTACAGAACAGACTCCTCCTACGAAGCCGAACACGTGTGAATGGATCGGATTTATGCTCATGCGCACGGGATTGTTTACATCGCATGCAAATTGAGCCCCGCCCTATTTCGAATTTCGTAACAGCTGCATTTTGTGTCATTATCCCTGTGGTGTCATCGTACTGTCTGCCATATTCATCCGTTTATCGCCGATCCTATCATTAAGAACAGTGTCTGTACATTTGTTGTTTACAAAGTTTACCTTACAATGTCAAACTTTAGCTAGATTAGAAGATCGTCGGTTATTTATTAGCAAGGAAACAGAGCACACCCGACGATAAACGGCATCAGCCATGTCAGCAGCAGCAGCAGGCAGACACCGCACTGTAACCGGGCTGTACCACTCATCCAATGTACTAAGCGATCACTAACTTAGTTCTATTGACTATTGTGGAGTGTCATGAGTGTGGAGTATCTCGCCAATATCTACATGCAACTTCTCTAAGTTCTTACATTATAATTTCACCAGGCTACCACTACCAGTAACCAGTTGCACTTTACAAGTTTATATTTAGACTTTAGAGATATTCATGATCTATGATCGGTGTCCAGAGATGGGAGACTGGGAAGTTTTTGGATTTTCAGCCCTCGTCGTGAGCCTTATCGTGGCTGGGGTGAAGAGGAACTCAATTGCTAACTTTATCCAAGATTTCAGGGATGTGTCAAGTTTAGCTAAAGCTCTTGTGGGCATCAAAATAGCTGGGAGGAAGAACAGGACAATCCTCACTTCTCTTATAGAAGGAGCATCGCATTATCCAGATCGTCCTTTTTTGCTATACCAGGATGAAAAGTATACATACGCTGATGCTGAGGCGGAGTCAAACCGCATTGCCCGATGGGTTAGGATCAATTCAGATTTGACCCAAGATGAAACTGTGGCTGTTCTTATGCGGAATGAACCATCCTTCATGTGGGTATGGCTCGGGTTTGCCAAGCTAGGTGTTGGCACGAGTCTTCTCAATCATAACCTGAAAGCGGAGAGCTTAATGCATTGCATACAAGTCAGCAATGCAAGGTTCCTAATTATGTCAAGAGGTATTTTATGACTGATCGATTTTTTTAGCACATATCTACAGTGTAGAAAAGAGAATCACTCACAAAGCAGTTAGGGCCTAGTAGGCCTAGTTACATGTACATGATGTACAGAACATCCAAGAAGGTTGACCAGTGTCATGCACAAAGAATTTTTTCCTCACAGGAGCTAATATGGGTTTATGATTTTAAGTGTGAGATTTACTTTATACAACTACAAGTATGATGGGGGGACCTAAAGCTACGCACTTTGTTTTCAGCAGCTATAAGGTCACAGAAATCACTGGCTTGTCACCGATTTCATTCCATATCCTGATTCTGGATATTCTAAAGTTGATTTGTGGAGAAAATTACGATGGGTGAATGTCAATAATGCACGTTTTCAGGTCGATATCAGTGCCGATGTCAAATTTTGTTCTTAAAAATGAAGGGGTCCTAAAGCTACGCACATGCAATAAATGAATGCAAATTGATATTGAAATTGACTGTGTGTATCGCGTGTGTGTTTTAGCCTGATTTGAACGCGTTGTATTGCGCGTGTATGTGATTTGTATGGTGCGTAGCTTTAGGACCCGCGTAGCTTTAGGACCCCTTGCCATACAGATTGTTTTGTATTGTGTTGTGTAATTAAATTATTTTCTGTTATTTTTTCCTCACCAAAGATCTTTTTGAGCTTTCCAGAGCAGGTTGCTTTCTGCTTCAGTTATTATTAATATTAGGCTAACTACATGTAACTAAATTGCACTAATTAGCAAAGTAATAGGTCTATTGAGCTTGATCAGTTAAGAGTAGTAGGCTTTTTGTCAGTCTGTGACATTGAATATTTTATGGATAATAATTCTAGTAGGCGACCATGGCAACCAAATTTTTATCATATTTCAACTCCTTCAGTGATTCCCTTCACAATGAAACAGAAAATACACGTAGCTCTCTTCAATTAAATGCTTATTTTCTACACTTTCTACAAGCCTTCAAACTTTCAAAATTTGTCAAATGTGTTTTGATCAGGCTCTGTTATAGATCTGGAAGTGCAATGTAGTGCCAAGTCAAGGCTTGCTTGAAAATGCTGAAAGAATACAATGGAAAATGAAATGAACTTTTTTGAGAAAAAAAAAGGAGTGTGTATTGAGAACCTCTACCCAAATACATTTAGCTGTCCGGAAGTGGGCTGTTCTGTGCAATATTGAAGGATACAAACAAAGGATACCAAAAAAAAGAGAAGAGTGTGTATTGAGAACCGCAAACAGCAAATGCAATATTAAAGGAAAGTAATATCTATCCTGTACATGTACATTAAGTTTAAAAGGAAAAACTACACGATAATCTTGAGTTCTGGTCATGACAAAACAGTTTCTTGCAGAATAAAAAAAAAATGCTGTCAGATTTTACGAAAAACATGCATCAAGTATTACTAAAACCAGTGAATATTTGCAATTCACATGATTTTTCAACCTATCCTGTGAAATATTTGTGACAATTTGCATTAAAAGTTGTTTGATTTTAACTGTTTAAAAATGACCTGTCCAGATAACCAACCTGTCCGGAATTACAACGTCTGGGTATACATGTGTACCTGCCAAACAATTTTGGTCAAACAATATGCACAGTGTACATGTACGTGTAGCTCAGTAATTAGCCATGAAATTATAAGAAAATGAGCAAGTTGTTTTGACACATGATAACATAATCAGTTTCACCTCTCCATACATGTGTGTGCATTGTTAGTTGGGCTCTCAGCAAATGCCACTTCTAGAAGATTTTTGTTTATTAATCTTTTATGCGTTGTATTGTTTAGGGTACCAATCACTGAAAAATATTTTGTTTTGTATGTTAGAGGACTAGAGGTTCCATGCCGTTATACGCTTCAAATATTACTTCTATAAAGAGATATATTGCAAGTTTAATTACACTCTCTATCATAAAAGCGACCCGTGAGTAGACTACTCGATGCACCCGTATACGTGCTCACCAAGATATATAAAGGGCTCGCGCAGTACCCAACTCGGAGCTCCGTTCTTTATTTCCTTCATACTCCTAAACTGTTGACCTATACAATGTAGAATGCCAGATAGAGTTCTTTGAGATTAATTTGATACTTTCTGCAGTATACAAATTATTTTTTTAGGTGGTACTTTAACTACATACAGTGTGAGTCAATAAAGAGGAAACCAAGATTCAAATCTAAATATTGTTGCAATCAGTACATAGATTTAATCATTTATGTTACTCACCTTGTAGCTGATCATGTTTTCATTAATTTGACACCTTGATCAATACATTTTGACCGTAGACAGATGAACAGTACTCAGTAGTTTGCGCCCCACGGGGCAACGGCATGATCATTTTCTTTGAGCCAGAATACCACTGCCAGAACTAAAGATTTGCTTTAATAATCTTCTGAGCCTATCTTGATGGGTATTTTCAAAATCTTTTTTCTACATGAGAATACATGAATACATGTAACTAAGTAGGGCTGAGACTGAGAGTATGGTATCCCACTTTCCAGTTTAAACATGCACAACCTTCGTACTTGGGGATTTAGATTTCTTCTCTAGCTAATACTTCTTCCTTTTCTTCTTCTAGCTTTCATTGACATGGCAAAGGAACTCCTTCCTGAGCTCCAGCAACTTGGAATCAAAGTCTGGGTCCTCGGTAGCGTGTCCAACGGTACAGTTCTCCCAGATGGTATGGTTGCCATGGAAACCAGTCAGATGACAGGAAATCCACTCCCACCTGATCAGTTGGCTCCCATCAACCACAGCACCATTGCATCCCTTATCTTTACTTCTGGGACTACAGGTTAGAATATTTGTTTGCATTTTTATACCCCCGCCAAACAAATTTTGAAGGGGGTATATGGGAATCAGTCAACGGTTGGGCGGTCGGCGGTCGGTCGGTCCGTTGCAAATCTTGCGGATCAAACTACTTTCTCAGTTTTCAACCAAAGCTCATGAAATTTGGTACACACATTGGTCTTACTGGGAAGATGTGTACAACATATTTTTTGATGTGTCGGAAGCTGCGTTGCCATGGAAACAGCATATCTATGGCAGTAAATCAGGGAAAAATCTTGCGGATCGAACTACTTCCTCAGTTTTCGACCAAAGCTCATGAAATTTGGTACACACATTGGTCTTACTGGGAAGATGTGTACAACATATTTTTTTGATGTGTCGGAAGCTGCGTTGCCATGGAAACAGCATATCTATGGCAGTAAATCAGGGAAAAATCTTGCGGATCGAACTACTTCCTCAGTTTTCGACCAAAGCTCATGAAATTTGGTACACACATTGGTCTTACTGGGAAGATGTGTACAACATATTTTTTTGATGTGTCGGAAGCTGCGTTGCCATGGAAACGGCATATCTATGGCAGTAAATCAGGGAAAAATCTTGCGGATCGAACTACTTCCTCAGTTTTCGACCAAAAGTCAAGAAATTTGGTACACACATTGGTCTTGGTGGGAAAATGTGCAAGACATATTTTTTGGATGTGTCGGAAGCTGCGTTGCCATGGAAACGGCATATCTATGGCAGTAAATCAGGGAAAAATCTTGCGAATCGAACTCCTCAGTTTTTGACCAAAAGTCAAGAAAGGCTGTTGTCACGGGGCGGGGGTATTAATCATCATCTTCGGTGATATTTCTAGTTTTGAATGATCTCCTACTCCCCCAACCCCTTTTATTTATTCAGTGAATATGAATTAATATTATAAAGTTAATGGGCTGAATGCAAGTACCGCGCTCACCCCCTCCCAGTCCCAAAGGAATCCCCTTCAGAAACAAAACAATAAATGTCACGAGGTTACTGTTGTTTTTGTTGTTGTTGGGGGGGGGGGGGGTTTGGTGGGGGGCTAATTGTTGTTTTGTTTTGTTTTGTACATTTTATAGGTGCTTATACAGTTTTAACATTTAGATACTCATAAAAAGAACAAAACAAAACAATACAAAACTCCCAGCAAAAACAAACAAGAGATACAAGTGAGTGATAATGATGATAATCCACATTTGCCATCCAGGTGTAACTTGGTACCCGATATGCTAGAGCGCTACATATTTTTAACCGCCAAGCTATGACCAGGGTAATAACGTTGGAGCACCAGGAGCATCACGACGTAACGTGACGGACATGAGCGCTATACAAGAAGCCACGATTTATTATTTTTAAATCAGCCAGGGGAGGGGATTCAGGGGCAAAATGAAATGAGCAACACAATAAAAGGAGGTGGCTCCACATTGACATTGATGTGACGGATACCACATTTTTTAATGTACATGTACCACGCACGCTCTGAAAGACATTTTCATTGGCACAAAAAAAAACTTAAAAGGTCACCACTCTTCGAAACTTCAAAGTTTGGAATCATATTTCGAGTGAGAATTTAAATTGTTCATAAGTTTATTAAAACAACATACATGGTGATGTACATGGGTGCCTTCTATTTCCATCAACAACATTGACTACTTCTGATAGCATTGTTTCAGCGATTCAAGGCCAAGGTCTCATACTCCACGTCCAACTTTTGGCCGGAATCGTGATATCATCTCCGAAGTTGGCATCCTTCCATTTGTGGAAGCTACATACATGTACAGTATCTATAGTAATACCAAGTACCTTACCATTGTAATTACTGTCAACAAACCTTCAGTGGCCAAGAACTTCCATTTTGTTATGAACTCCCTGATAGTGCAAATGTATTCATGGGGTTGATGGTCAGAGAATGGAAAATCATTTAAAAGAGAAACTGTTAAAAGGGTACATGTAAGTCCTTCTATAATAAAGTTGGCTTTATTGCAGACTTACGGTACACAAAATTCCACAAAACTACATATATATATGTAAATGTACAAGTTTAGTAGACATCCTGTATTAATTACTGCCAACATGACGGTGTATGAAATTTCAAGGTCACAAGTTCTATAACTTCTTTGTAAGAAATGAAATTGTTTGTTTGTTGCAGAGGGAGCTATTCAGAAATTAACAAAGTACATGGACGGTCAAAAAATAATTTTATAAATTACAAGATATTGTTTTGAGTGGAAAAAATAAAGTGTTACCAAATTGTTGTTATTACTCTTATACTTAAAAGCAAATTATGATCTTTTTCACATCCACACAAGTTGCCAATTATAAATTTATTCTAATTTATGGCATATATTACACAACTTCAGAAATTTAGACATGTAAAAAGGATGAAGTAATAATAATAATAATAATAATGTTTTATTTACCCAGGGTAGCCACTTCAATTATCAAACTGCTCTTCCAGCGGGCCCTGCATATTAAACATAATATGTTATCATTTCCTTTCTCCATTCTAATAATGCCGAGTGCCTGGCTAGAAAGCAGAAGGTCCCATCTGCAGAAAACTAAAAGAAGTACATGTATGTACATGTATTTACAAATCAGTTTGAAGTTTGCAAAAGTATTTACGTGAAGTGCATGGAAGTTACGGATTAATGTGCAAAGCTTTGAGATTTCCCATGTTAGCAGCTCTCCTGTTTTTTCAGACACCCTCCTTTAGAATAATGATGCTATTCTGTCAGTTTGTTGGAGCATTAAACAAAATCAATTGGGTAAACTTTTAGACGATTAAAGTACAAGTAAAACCAAAAAAGTTCAGCAAACTTCTGGCATTTTATAAGTCACATTTTTACTGAAAAGTAGTGCGTCAAATCATGTGAGCATGCAGTGTCCATGGACTTTGTCCAGGCATATGTGAACTCATTGTTTACGTGCATTCATATAATTATTTATATCACTGTTTACATACATACAGTACACTTATTCTAGGACCATAATAGTGAGATAACGGTCCTACTTATTCATTCATTCATTCAGAAGTTATTGTGTAAGCGTTGTGTGATCTTTTTATGGCATATTTACACTAATGTACATGTATCAGGCTTGTATTGGCCTGATTTTGTCCTATTAAGAACAGTTGCATCTAAATTAATGTTTCTTTAAAGCACTTTAACCGTCGTATTGTAACATTTTAATGCAATGAAAATAAGGAGAAATGTGATAGAAATAATGAAAGATACAAATAAACATGTAGTCAGTACAAACCTAATGTAAACTAGAAAGGCCGTCAAAGGCGGCAGACCCACGCCTTAATTAGCGGCGCTACAGAGTAGTTGCATTCTTTCCCTAATCGATTCTTTCCTGTCACTATATTTTATATTTTATATTTTTCTCCTTTTTTTATCGCAATAAAGACTTCCAGATTTGGCATAATCTACTATTTAATACATGCATGTAAAATATTATGGTTACTTATTTTTATTATTATGTAATTTGGCACAATGATACTGCATGTGAATATATTTGTGTATTTTACCTTGATTATTGTGAAAAATTATATTTTGAAAAAGGAAGTAATAAAATATTCTTAAAAACAAAAAAAAACTATCCGAACTGAAGTTCCTATAACCGATCATCACCAAAATCTAATCGATTCTTTTCCTAATCGATTCTTTCCCTAATCGATTTTTTCCTGTCACTATCCGAACTGAAGTTGGGGTCAAAACTTCAAGGTCACACAGAATTTGCAGGGGTCAACCGATCATCACCAAAATCTAATCGATTCTTTCCTGTCACTATCCGAACATTCCCTGAAAATTTGGTGCAAATCCGTTCACCCGTTCTCTAGTTATCGTGTACACAAACAAACAAACAAACAAACATACGGAGCCCTTTACATAACCCTGCCGATTTTATCGGCGTGGGTAATAAATGTGTGTGAAGGCACATCCGTCACTGAATCATATTTTACAAGCCATTTTAACTACAATTTGTAAGTTTCAATGTAGTCTGGCATTTAGAAATTGATTTTCACTCTATGGCATTTATGGAAAATTAGAAAGTACTCATTATTCCCTTTTGCAAAAGGGGCTTTCACAGAGTTGCGTTGTGCAGCGTATCGAGTACGCCAAAATTACGCTGCGTATTCCTGAAAAAAATGTTGTAGGATCGGCGTAGTCCCTGCGTAGGTTACGCATACGATGCCGTACAATGGCTTATGGTTGCGTACCCTGTGCATAGGCACCGCGTACCTATGCCGCATACATGTATGCAGTTTGCAACTTGTCAAATTTTTAGCAATTTTTAAGGCATACACGTATGTACGTAGTTTCAAAGAATTTTCAGGCATAAAATGTATGTAGTTTCAAAGGATTTTCTATCCAATCCCGATTTTAAGAGCTACATGTAAGTATATATGTACATGTACCTACATGTATTCGATGATCTGATTTCAGCTCAAGTAGATTGTTAACCCCTTGACTACTGAAATATCTTATTCCCATAGGTTTTACACAGAGGGACCACAGGGTTCCAGTAGGTAGGCAATTCTCTGCCCATATCATTATCAAACAATATATTGATTGATAACAATAGACCTGTTTACTAAGTGATTCAAATGTTATGCATACTTTTGAAACAAAGGTTGTTCTTGACAACCTGAAAGCTTCTGGGCTTGTCAGACATAGCAACAAGTAATGTATGCAAACTGGATTCCAAGTATTGTAGTTCGTTCATTGATACGAGGGTAATGGAATACCTCGTTACTAGGTCCCCAGGAAAGAAACGGCCATAAATTTGAATCACTTAGTAAACAGGTCTATATTTTTGTTGTCATTCATCATAATCATGTAGGAAAGGACACTGCTCAAGGAACTTCCCGTATTAATAGAGATTTTAATCTCAGCCTGTCGGCCAAATTATTTCTGACTCAACAGAACTTGTTAAAAATATTGGTAAAAGTTTGGTGACCTTTCCACTGTGAAATGTTGTCAAGGTTATGTGATAAGTCTGCCTTATCCTTTCAAGATTATCTACATTGTAGATGAGTGCCTTGTTTTAACATACAATGTTCATAACAGCATGTGTCATGAACGATGCTCTAGAGTTACATGTACATGTACTACTGTAATAGTACATTCATGTTTATGAAAATTATGGTGGAAATGGAATCAGTGCTAATGCATTAATTTCAGAATCTCATTTCATCCCAGAAAAGTACATTGCACTGAATCTAATTTCATTAAACTTACGACATGTACATGAATTTGTCATTTGGGGTAAAAATGAAAGTGAAAGTGATTGATTTTCATCTCAAACTGCTAACATCAGGCAAAATTAATTTATGTTTGCTATGTTTAATTGTTATTTGTTAACCCGTAGACAACTGGATTCTCTTATTCCTATACGTGTAGGCCTAACACAGGGTCCACCCGGTTCCTTTAGGTAATGGGTTAAAATGTAATGTTTAGAAGCACAGACAAAACTAGCTTTTTACCTCTTTGCATCTTTCCCGCGTCTTTATGCGCCATTGCGCTAACGCTAAGCTTCCTAATTTGCCTCTTTTGATTTCTTTCTTTTTGTATACATGTATATACACTTCAGAAATGTCCAAATTACACGTAACAGTTTCATTTTGAGAGAAATATTTCAATATGTGTTGGTTAAATTATGTTGGTGACATGCCTCTTGATGTCCTGGGATTTTATATAAGGTTTTTGCCGTACTGGATTGTACATGTAGCTCAAATAAATTTAAAATAGTATAAACAGTACATTTACCTTGGTACTGATGTAATTATATACACTCTGTAGTTTGTATGTTTGTGTAGAGTAAAGTGTAAATTTACCAGTCATACATGTCAATGTCCTGAACTTTGGAAAGTGGAAACCACTTACTTCTCTATTATGAGTTTAGATTTGTACGTTTGATGGCCTGAATATAATTGTTTTTGTTGAAAATGATCATTGATTTTCCCCTTTAAACATAACTATTTAAAAAAAGAACTTTTGGCGATGCTCTTTCTTACACTCGAAGACAATACCATTCAGATAATTCTGTGATCTTTTCAAAATCAGTATTACCTTAACTGTTAAATATCAAATCTTTTTTACTGTTCCTTCCAGGTCTTCCCAAAGCAGTGAAAGTGCCCCATAAGACCCCCATCAAGGCTCACCATGCCTGGTCGCTGTGTGGGGGACTTAAGCCAACAGATGTTTTGTACGTGTCCCTTCCCCTCTATCATTCTTCTGGCCTTCTGAATGGTGTTCTCAGTTGTCTCAGTGCAGGTAATATTAAGCATTTGTTCTCAGACAATTTGAATTTTATCTGAAATTGATTACATGTACATGTAGGCATGAAGAGAAGTACTAGTGAATCACTATATTGGCCAAGTCTGGTGGTGTTGTCGTTTGCAGTTTGCATTATACTGGCACCAAGGAGGCAGTGTGCCCCCCCCCCCCCCCATGATTCCACTGAAAACAATTTGATAACAAGTCTGTCTCTGTCTCTGTCTTTATCTAAGACTTTGCCTTTATCTTACTGTCTCTCTCTCTCTCTCTCTCTACCACCTCTACCTCTACTTTTCTTTCTATATTCCCCTCTCTATCTTTCAATCTCATCTCTCTCCTTTTCTCTCCCCTGTTAGATTTTGTCAGAAATATATGGTTTGTCAGAAATCTGGTACATGCTGGCCTACAGTGTCCAGTTTCCATTCTGTTTATTGTTGTTTGAAGCTTTGTGGGCAACCTGCCAACTTCTTTAGCGTCCAAAATTACACTAGGCTCAGAAAATTCACCTCTCAAAGTTCATTACTGATAATATGTACAATGTAGGTCGAGGTTAACCGACCTGTTGCCATGGCATTGCCCTGCTCATCCCCCGAAGAATAATATGGCTTTCAGTCTCCAGAGATTTTGGTACCATTGTGATGGAGAGTGGCTTTCCCAATACATGTACAGGTACCTGTACATATACATGTATACATTGTGTGTCCATACATGTACATGTTGGTTACACGGATAGATAATTTTAAATATTCTAAATGGCAATTATTCACAAAATGAGTGTTCCTTTACTTTTTGTAAAATTCAGACGCAACAGCTTCATTTTTGTCTAGTGTCCGAACACACAACCACCCATCCTACAAAGCATTACATTTATTTTCATAGTACAAATTACACTCCTGTACTAAAGACTGTATGTACATGTACATGTACATACAATACATTGTTAATTCTTGCAAAATACATGTACAGTGTATGATGAAATACATTAGTAGGTTAGGTAAATTTCTGAATTTCTTTTTTATCAAACCTTCCTATTGTTTCAGTAAATCCGTAAATAGCAAGCACCACAGGGAGGAGGAAATGGAGAGAGAAAGGGGGAGGGGAAGGGGAAAGGGGGTGAGGTGGGGGGGCGGGGGGGGGGGGAGCTCGATGGGGGTGAAGGATGACAACCTCATGATTCTGGAGAAAAAAATTCAATCATCAGTGCCATAACCTGTAGGGTTGTGAGAGGAAGGGGAACACTGTAAAAATTGTCATCAAAATGTTGCCCCCTCCCAGAGTACCTACATGCATTAATAAATAAAATCTTGCTCTCCTGTCATTTATAGGGTCATTCACTGACAAAAGATTTGACTTGTGATTCATATCTTAGTTTTTAGGTGTGAATGGGACTATTGCCTTGCATGAGCACCGAATCAAATGTTGTGATGGAATACATGTACACTGTAGGTTATGACTGATTGAAGGGGAAGTCCAAAAATTACTTGGTTTTGATAGAAGCAGAAAAATAAGACCAACAGATGAAAAAAGGTTTGAGGAAAATCGGACAACTAATAAGAAAGTTATGAATTTTTTAGTGGCATGAAAAACTGGAGAAACAATGAAAATCACTAGACAAATTGGCAACTCAGTCATGAATCTGTGATGTGGGTACACAACTCACCAACTATTTTGATTATATTCATAATACAAATTTAAATTTTTGTCCAAGAATGTGATTTCTTCATGACTTGAACCAACTTATATTTAAATAGTATTATGTTTTTTCATGTATACTCTAATACAGAATAAATAATTTTCTGTAAAAATCATGAAAATATGAATATTTATACAATATACATAAAAGATGAGTTTTTATGGAAATGTAATATTTTCAAAACAATATCAATATTTTGAAGTTCATGAAATATTTTGTAAATGTTTATACATGCAAAAACATATTACTATAGATGTATTTGGTTCAAGTTATGTGAATATTCATATTCTTGGACAAAATTTGAGAATTTGTATTATGAATATAAACAAAATTATTGGTGAGTTGTGTACCAATGACATCACAAACCCATGACCAAGTTGCCAATTTGTCTAGTGATTTTCATTGTTTCTCTAGTTTTTCATGCCACTAAAAATATATTCGTAACTTTCTTATTAGTTGTCCGATTTTCCTCAAACCTTTTTTGATCTGTTGGTCTGGTTTTTCTGCTTCTAATAAAACCAAGTTATATTTAGACTGGACTTCCCCTTTAAAGGAACAAAATAGAAGGTGAATGTACATGAAATTAGCAAAGCAGTGGGGTTGATAATGTCATTTTGGTTCATACATGTATGGCATTGGTAGTTAAGAAAGTAATACATCAATCTGCCCACTTTGAACACTTTGTTTGCATTTGTTGCCATTTTTCAAACACGCTTGTCAATAAAGACGGCACTCTCACGATTTTACAAAGAATGTACTTTGAAATATTCATCACATTATAATTGCCTCACATATGTGAGCACTTTGAATTGCATATATTGATATTGATATTGAATTAAATAAACATGCCTACATGTATAATTCAATATGTACATAACATATTGGGCCAACAAAATCAACAATGGAGCAGACAAAACAAAAATTCTCTGATTTTTACAATCACATGCAAATGTTTAAATGTATGTCGGAAGAATAGATTTATATACATGTACATGTAAATATCTGTAGTACACTTTGATTGTAAGTTGTATTTTGTCCCAAAATGTTATGTAATCATTATACAAGATCTTGATTTTCAATATAGGGATGTGATGATACCCTCCTTCCATTTACACAGTAGGGTCTATATGGCCCAGTAGTTGATCCCTTTGTAATCTGCTTTCTAAGAGATCTATTTAAAGCAAGATGTGTGGTACATGTACATTATGTAGGATTGGCTCAATCAGAGAGTCCTCTCTATTTATAGAACTATGGACTTATTGATGACATCATTTGCTTCTAATCTGTACTATTAAGAGAGGGATTGACCAGATGGGCTCTTTTGTTCTGAATAGAGATTATTGATTTCTTTGTGCATGTACATGTACTAGACAAAATATTCCAGGCTGTTACAAACATTTTGTGATTATCGTTTTTAATACATATGTACTGTACATGTACATGTACATGTATGTAGTACACTGTACATTTTTCACTGCTGTAAAGATGATTTTTTGCCACCCAAATAATAATGTTGCATGTACAGTTTACATGGACGTTTCTGAACAAAGGAGCACTTTAATATGTTTATTTGTAAAATCAGGGTAGGTTCACAACGTTGAATTAATGTTAATACCACAATGAATTGGATGAAACACCATTTCTTGTCAAGATCAATGAGAAACAGAATTTCTCATGAAAATGGAGAAATCATGCACATTTGCATGCATGCTGGCAAGGATTAAAACACTTCAGAGTGCAATACTGATCCAAGGATACCGTTACAGATTAGCAGTACAAGAAGGCTTCTGGAGATATACAGTACATATTTGTCTACCTAGTTTTATGAACCTTACTTTGAATATATCTTTGAAATAGCTAATCCAAAATTGAAGCCAGTGTTTCTGGTGTTCATTCCACGCCCCCTCCTTTTATGACATTTTCTTCTTCTTCTTCTTCAATGTTGTAGGTTGCACAGTAGCCCTTGCACCAAGATTTTCAGCTTCACGTTTCTGGGATGACATTCGCAAGCACAAAGCCACAGCCTTTCTCTACATTGGTGAACTCTGCAGATATCTCCTAGCACAACCTGAAGTAAGTTACTGCTGCCAGAGTAATACCCTTTTCATATTGTGCCGAGCTGTGCCTGGGTGGTTCTCCAGGCATAAGGCAGGGCTTGATGCTAGCAGGTGCCAAGGGCACTTGGGCTCCCAAATTCTAATTCCAGACACAAAAAATTGCAAAATATCAACATGGGGTTCATTGTTACAGACCCACAAATCTCAGTCTGGACCTCTTACCACAACATTGGTGTGGATACCTACATAAGGGAATTAGAAGATAGGCTTGAAGATCATCCAATTGTGGGTATGGATCTGCCTTCGCATGAATCTTGCTATAGAGTATGTGCCTACATGTACAATGATAGTCACTTATAATTGTATGCAGACAGGCCAACAAAATAGAAGCTATTCATTCAACATCTTATGTTACAGTAAATGAAGATGTAGGCCACATCTGTATTTTCAACTGTATTCTTCATCTCATGTCTTGATTTTATGAATCAATTTTGAATTCTTTTTTTTTTTTTTTTCTTCACTTTTGCAGAAGCCTAATGATGGCCAGTACCCCAGCCCTGTGCGACTAGCCTACGGTAACGGCCTAGGGGCGGACATCTGGGAGCGTTTCCAGAAGCGTTTTAACATTGAACGGTTTGTGGAGTGGTATACAGCCACTGAGGCGTCTGGAGGTTTCATCAATACGGACGGGAAAGTAGGATCTGTCGGGAGGTACTCTTGGCTGGCTGAGGTGAGAATTGGAATACATGTATTTTATAGTCACTTGCTGGTATTCAGGAAAGCATGCTACTATAAGTCTATAGTGCAGTTTTAAACCTAAGTGGAACAAGTTTAGCAATAAATATATAGAGCGCCACATGTTAACCTCTTCATTGCAGTGTAACTTCATAAACAGCATAAGTCTCTAACTAAATAAACAGACAAAAAATTAATATCATTTTGAAACTAATTTCTCTTTTACATTATATTCATGAACTACACTGTCCTCTAAAAGTTTGGGTACACCTGCAAAAAAACTGATTCCTCACATTCATCCACAGTTTATTTATCTTCTGATTTGGGGCAGTGCAACAATATGGTATGAAACTGTAGAGTAGACATCAGTCTTCCAAGTTGAAACCAGCTTAACATATAAAGCTGGATGACCTTATATTTTCCACTGGAAATTATATTTTGGGTGGTAAATTGCCTTTTTAACACATGACTGCCTCCTGAAATGCTTTACATGTACATTATTAAACTGTCTACTCTTCAGTTTTGATATGATATTGTTGATGATAAATGAACTCTGGGTGATTTTGAAAAATCAGTTCTTTTCACAGGTGTACCCAAACTTTTGGAGAGCAGTGTAATATGTTTTCCTTTCATCATCTTATTACAGAATCGTATGTAAAGTTGTATACAGAATAGAGAGGATGGCACTTGGTGCTGCATAAAGCAGTAGCCTAATATAAACATGGGCCAGTGAAATTAATCAAAGATTTTATTTCGCTCTTTGTTAGGAAGATATTTGTATTTGAAAAGATATAATTCAATAGGTTAAAGAAATTTGAGTAAAATTTACCCATTTTTTCCCTTTTTGAATAGCTCAAAGAGTAAAAAGAGGCACATGCATGCAATTGCTATCCACTCTTGCGTGAAATTAGATCCTGCTTTTCTTTTCAAATTGGTGCTTCATTAGTTCTGAATAAGTTCTCTTCATCGTATGGTATAATAGGAAATACATGTATGCCAAGGGCACTCATGGAGGTGAATGAATGCAATACACATGATCATGGTTGACAAAACATTCATCAAATGTATTCAATCAAACATTGAGAGGGCTTAGTGTGGATAATGCTATCCCGGGTAATACCAGCAGATATAAAAAAGAAACTAGATTCTATAGGTGCTGATTCTATAGGGAAATCCATGAATGGCTTCTCAAAAGATTCAAAACGAATTATGATACAATTAATGCTGTTAACTGTTGTTAACTTCCCTCATGAGTTCCAAGGTTTACCAATATTATTGGTAAATATTGAAGAGATCATCGAGAAAGCATCAACATTTCTTCTTTTTTTTTTAATATGAGGTTGCATATTTGCAACAGTAAAGCATCCCCTGTGGAAGTTCAGATTTTAATTAGTATTTCCATTTTAAAGAAATACCTGTTAATAAGGTACATGTAGTAGTAAATTCATCACAGCCAGTGACCCAAAAAAAGATTAAAGAAGGAAAAAAAATCTCTTTGACAGAATCTGTATCTAAAAATAGTTAGTACATGTAGTTTAGATTTGCTTTTAAGTTTTGTTACAATGACAGCTTAAACAATTTCTCAACAGTTTTAATTTTAAAGTTGTTTTGCTTTGATTTATGATGAGCAAAGAACAGCATACATGTAAGATTGTTCGTCATAAGATAAATCAAAATGTAGCATGTTTAAATTGAAATTATACATGTATCTCAAATAATGCAGAGAATATAATAAAACTAGATTCTATAGTTGTCAATTTTATGGGGAAATTCATGTATGGCTTCTTGAACGATTCAAAGGGATTCAATCAATCCTGTCAACCGTAAATCTTCCCTCATGAGTAGAAAATTACTTGTGCAAATATTAAAGAGATTACAGAGAAAGCATTGATCAATTTCTTTGTAGGTAGCTTTTTTGCACCAGTAAAGCATCCCCTTTGGAAAGTTCATATCTATATAAATAATCCGTTTGGTAAACAGTGTTACGGTTGTGAATCCATTACAGCCGGGGACACAAAAAAAAAATCAACAAAAACAAATAGAATCAGTATCTGAATAATGATTAGCTTTAAGTTTAGAGTTGCTAAGGTTTGATTTCATTATGAAGACAGCTTGAAAAGTTTCAAGATTAAACTTGATTTTTTTTTATTTGTCACACGATGAACAATACATCTATGACCTTGTTTATCTTGAGTTTCAATATGTTTCTTTGTCATTTCCCATTTGAATACAGAAGCTTGCAGGAAATTGTCTGGTGGTTGAATGTGACTTTGCCACGGCCCAGCCCGTTAGAGGGCCCGATGGGAAATGTATACCGGTATCGAGAGGTGAGTCAGCCATTGTTTTCTTGACCCGAATTGTTTTCCCTGTCCTCTTTGTTTTGTGGGTGAGGAATATTTTTGTCTTTCGTCAGAAGAATCACTTTACTATTCCTCGATGTTGACACAAACGACATGATACCTCTAGTCCCTATCCATTACTGCTCATGATCATGTTGATACTGTGCCATTGATTGATTTCCCTTTGTCCGGAGGGGAGGGGAGGGGGGGGAGGGGGTGGGGGTGTCGGTGTCGACGTGATGTGATTTCTTATTTAAGGGGGCCAATCACCTAAAAATAAATCGTTTGTGTACAGGTAGTGTGCATAACATCAACTAAAAATTTTACCTAGCATTCTATGTGTTGGCAGAATGGAATTATAAAGACTGAAATTAACCCTCACTGTACTGGGGGGGGGGGGGGTGCCCCCCCAACCAATCACAAATCTTGCCGCACATTTCGAACCACTGCATTTCACCATGCAATTTTCTGACTTTTTTTTTTCCAAGTCTTGCATATCTTTTGACACCAAGTATATAAAAATTGGTCATCCTGTTACCGAGTCATGTGACCTTTTATGACCTCATGTCAGCCTGAAAATGGAGGATTTCTGTGTTTTGTGTACCTTAATTATCATCTATTCTAACTGAATTCTGGTTGATAACACTCTGAAACAATAGAATATTGAAATCACTTTCAAGTTTTTTCTTTTGTAATAATGTTTTTAAGGTTTATAAAGGACTTCTTGCAATAAATGTATCTCCAGTGCCTTTTTTAAATGGTTATCAATAGAATAGAAATGTGTGTGTTCTCTGGATTTTGTTGTATTACTTTTCTTTTTTACGACCCTGAATACTTGTCTCTTTTTGATCTCCCATAAATTTTAAACTGAGTAAGTTTTTGCATTGATACTGAGTTATATATCATTTTAAAGCTGAGAATCTGCTCTTTCAGAATCAGAACTTAACTAAAAATTCATATCTGGCGACTTTTTGGTGGTTTTGTGGTTCCTGGTCACAAATGTAATTTTCAATAATTCTTATGCATAAAGTTGGGTAAAGTAATAATGTTTGGTATCATAAGAAATTGTAATAAATTTCCTACCAGTTTTGAACACAATATTTAGTGAAATAATGGATGGTTTTATGAAGTGCAGACATTTGAAAAGTAAGCATTGATCACATTTTGGTAAAATTTTGATGAGAGCTAAACCCCATTTGTCACAGTAAGAGTTAAGGTACTGAATCTATTGATATTGGCGGTTGACTTTTTCAGAGTGCTTATTATCATGCTGATTAAATGTTTTAAATGTATGTACTTAAATAACTTCACATTTTGGAATGTGATCATTCGCTTAGTTTAGCATGAAGACTATTGCTTCCCTCCTCTTCACAATGTATGTACATGTGATAACATCTGAGTCCTCTTATAAAATGATATTTTCTGCATCCTACTACTTTCAAGATTCTAATGTACACTAAAGGAAAAAAGAAACTTATAAAAGTTCAAGAGATCACCAAATTAAATTCTCTGCATGGAAATGTACCAAATTTGGATATAATGTTGATTCAATGCATGGCTTTAAATGACAGTCAATAACAAAAAGTTTTCTTCAATGCCACAAAAGAAATGTGCACTGAAGCAAAGGACTCTCTAATCCCCAAGTCACAAAGACAAACTGCAGCCTTGTACACCATATGCATGTCAATGAATGAAACAAAAGAATTTCAAAAGGGATTTGCAAGTTCATATCCAAACAGATTAATAGCCAGTATGTCCACCTCTAGCTTGCTGGCAAGCTGTACACCGTCTTCGCATGCTTCCGATCAGATTCGCGATGGTAGCCTGGGGAACATTGTTCCATTCCTCTTGCAGTGCTGCAATGAGCGTCTCCCTATTGATGGGTTGATTGATGGGTTGACACACGTCGACCAAGCTCTTCCCAGAGATGTTCAATTGGGGAAAGGTCTGGTGAACGGGCGCACCATGGCAGAACATCAATATCCTCTTGCTCGAGGGGTGCAAATCCCTTTTGAAATTCTTTTGTTTCATTCATTGACATGCATATGGTGTACAAGGCTGCAGTTTGTCTTTGTGACTTGGGGATTAGAGAGTCCTTTGCTTCAGTGCACATTTCTTTTGTGGCATTGAAGAAAACTTTTTGTTATTGACTGTCATTTAAAGCCATGCATTGAATCAACATTATATCCAAATTTGGTACATTTCCATGCAGAGAATTTAATTTGGTGATCTCTTGAACTTTTATAAGTTTCTTTTTTCCTTTAGTGTATATATCTATATTTACTACACAGGATACAAACACTTGAAAGTAATGTTTATTTCCAAGATTAAGATGTATTCCTATATCTTGCATTCTGTGTGGGATACATGTACATGTAGATAACCATCACAGAACATTGTAGAAATGAAATCATTTGTTGTTTACTATTTGCTTTTGTTCCTTTTTCAATTGTGTGTGTATAATATACTCGGGACATGTTAATCCATAACACCTGTTTGTAGACCATATATGTTTAAACATTGATTACAGTCATCTTGTGAATTATGTGGCAGTTAATTTCATTAATGAATAAAATTAATGTGACAGAAATAAAGTAGTAAAATACATGTACACCTGCACGATGTAAGGTATATTTGAGCTGTAATTACCTATTACTTCCCTCCTCTTCACAATGTATGTACATGTGATAACATCTGAGTCCTCTTAAAAAATGATATTTTCTGCATCCTACTACTTTCTAGTACATGTATACACACACCATATTGATCATTGGGAATGCAGATCTATACAATGTATCTGTTGAAAAAAAATGACATGATTTTTATTCAATATCTATATGAAGTCATGCTTTTTCTTAAAGAATCAAAATTAATCTTATGCAATAACTTCCCGCAGATTAGACTCAGGGCTGATACTGTTCCATGTTTTCCATGGTCATCCTTAACAGACCCAAAGCAAGCTGGTCCAGGACATCAAGAAGACTGGCGACCTCTTCTTCAATAGTAGTGACCGATTATTTGTTCTTGAAAGATATTATTTTCATTTCTTCAATTATTCTCTGGCAACAATATCTTGCAGGTGAGACAGGGCTGATGCTCTTCAAGCTAGACGACTTCAACAAGTTCCCCGGTTACTGTGGTCCCTCCTCAACAGACCCAAAGCAAGCTGGTCCAGGATGTAAAGAAGACTAGTGACCTCTTCTTCAATAGTAGTGACTAATTATTTATTCTTAGATATTTTGTTTCGTTAGTAGTAAAGTGATGTCCATTTCATTTTCAAGAATCCATTTATTCTCTTGCAACAATATCTGGCAGGTAAGACAGGGCTGATGCTGTTCAAGCTAGACAACTTCAACAAGTTCCATGGGTACCGTGGTCCTTCCCAACAGACCCAAAGCAAGCTGGTCCAGGACGTTAAGAAGACAGGAGACCTCTTCTTCAATAGTGGCGACCTGATGATGATAGATGTGGACGGCTATGTGTACTTTAAAGACAGGCTAGGAGATACCTTCAGGTGATTTCTTTAGGAGTTTCCCTTAAAGAGAAAGTTGAATTCTGATCTTGCGATAACATTGTGGAAGAAACTGTCTCAAAGTAATTGGGAAAGGTTGATCATGTCTACATAACAATGGTGTATACTGTGAGATTTTGGAATAATCAATATGATAAGAAATTGACCCAGTCTCCCTGAAAAGCACATGCACTGCGCACATAATTGGGTATAGGGGACTGCACGCACATGTGGCTTGACTGTTCAGCCCGAACACTTCAGCTACATGTATCTCTCGTGAATTTTTTTTTTGATATATGAGGGCATTTGAAGAGCCATCCTTTTCAGGGGACATTTCTACTATTATGTTCTTCAAAACTGACATAAAATGAATGAGAAAGCTCACAAATTATTTTTCACCTTTCCCAAAACTCAAACTTCCCTTTAAACCCAAGTCATAGTGGTCAATCAAGTGGAGGCCCGACCGTCATTGGTCACTGGTTTCATTTTCAGCTTAACATGGGCACTCATACATGTAAATGTTAAGCAGCGGAGGTGTTGTGGTGTACAGTCATGTATTTGTTCATTCACTTGACTCTCAGTCAAAACATTGATGGTTCGAATCCCAGCCCGGCACTAATATCCTTTGGCAAGACATGAATCCCCATGCCACTCTCCACTCAGGTGTAAATGGCTACTCAATATGCTAGAGCCCTACATAATTTGCCAATAAGCATTAACAGGGTAATAATGTCAGAGCACCAGGAGCATCAAGATGTGACAGACCTGCATGCTATACAAGAACCCACCATAATCATTTTATGTGAAGGACTAGACTAGATTTATCTGAGGAAGACTTGTTACATAAAGGAGTTCATTCTTTAACAGCTGCAATATGATTTGGGCTAAAGAATGTCACTAGTGATGGCAGATTTTTAACCTCAACGGAATAGTTCTTCTCTCTGCCTGTTTTCCTCTTTGCCTTTATCAAAATCTTTAAGAAATGAAGCAAAAATAACAGGCTTGATTTTTTGAGTTTAGTCCTGTTTCCTGCAGAATTTAAGAATGTGGATGTTGCAATCATTTATTTGCCTTGTTATAAACTGAGTTACATTGTAGTTTGGTAGAATTAAAATTGTATTATGTACAGACATCTATAAGGAACACACATATTGCACAAAACAGTTTACCATAGGTCACATGTGAGAATTTACATCCTGGCCAGGAATATGAACTATTTATTACTTGAACTGATATGTTTGATATTCCACTTGAGGAGAGAGAGAGAGAGAAGGAAATTATAGCTGCTTAGAAATTCCTATTTTGTTGCTACTCATCTACTGAAATTAATAGAATAAAATCTGATGAAAAATCTTTGAGCTTATCAAAGCTATAAATGAGCTAACCATTTTTTTACCTAAAAACTAAAAATAGTTGTAAAAGATACTGTGATTATGGGACATTGACCCATGTTGAAACAGCACTACATGTACATGTACATGTACTTTTGAGTTATCTAACTTCAAAAGCGTGCCCTCCTTGTGCAACCTCTGTATTATTTAACAAGAGAAGATAATTTTCAAGTGCAATAAACCTACAGCTGTTATATTTTTATTTTGTTGACACAAACTTTATTAATGAAGATAAGATGCACACTAAGTGGATCAACATTGTGTTGCATATCAGTGATGATAACGTTTAATAATCAGTAATATGTACATGTACAATCATTTCAAATTCTATCTTTTTTTTTTTTATCTGATCAAACATTTATGTTTATAGATTAACCCACTTATTTGCTATACATGTACATAAAACAGTTAATACTACTCCCATACACATAATTTTTTGTGAAATGTTGTCCAGGTAAGTTACACTTTGCTCAGATCATGTTGTATAAGAGTTAAAATTTGCTAGTCACCTTATAATTTGTGTACAGCTAGAATGTATAAAATCAACCTCAAAGCACTTTATCTGGCATTCTATACATGTAGGTCAACAGTTATGGACTAAGAAGGAAATATTAAAGGGATAACATGAAGGTGCGAACGTGGAACCAAACTCCGAGTTTGGTTTCGCACGAGCCCCTATCTTGGCGAGCGCGTACTGGTGCGTGGAGTAGTCTACTCACAAGTCGCTTTAACGCATATAGAGAGAGACAGTGTAATTAAACTTGCAATATCTCTTTATGGAATTAATATTTGAAGTCCATATTTTGAATATATTATAACGACATGGAATCTCTAACATACAGAGCGAAATATTTTTGGGTGATTGGTACCCTTTAAAAGAAACTGAAAAATCTGCTACCTCTTTAGGATTGCTGGTGGGAAACTATAGCACTAAGCTATGGCCTGCTGGCTCTATATCCCCAGCAAGTCACCATTGGTCTTTGTTTTTGTTTTTCATATATTCTGAAGAGGGGGATTATCTGCCTCAATTGACTCTCCTACATGTAGGTTACTTTTTTCAGAATCCACTTGAATCTTACTTTGGTTTATACACAATGGCATCTATTCAAAGGAAGGGGATATGACATTCAGAACAGAAACTGAACCTAGCTATTCTCTTTTATGGTGTAGTCAAACAATGGACGCTGATTACAATGTTAATAGTGTACAATGTGTTATCTGCCTGAGCTTAACTTTAGTCTACATCCTTATTTTAGCTATTTAACGCTTTATTTGCCATGGATCAATACCATGGACTGCCATATTGTTTGGACAAAAGTCACTGTGGCAGGCCCCCCCCCCCCCCCTCCCCCTGTTTGTGCCATTAATAGACCAAAGCCAGTAAAGATGTAATGGGTTGTGAAGAAACCAAGTCTTTAAGCCAGGTGGATTAATTGTGGCAAGACTCCTCACTAGCTTCTTTTCACAATGGGTGGGACTTCAATTGTTAGTGTATCTGCTTTTGTGCCCCTTGTTTAAATGTGAAATTTATTTTCATTTTCGGACTCATACTGTAACGAACAGCTGTATTACAGCTGTATTACATAACCTATTGTAAACGTTTTCGTCTTTCGAGCGAGAGCAAGTACCACTTGCTCCGAGCTGCAACCTGTTCACCAATTCTTGTTTTCACTATTGCTTTCTTTATGTCGGTATATAGATGTAGCAAGTAAATTAACTTTCTAGCAGAACATAGAAGAGATAGAAAGTCTAAATTCTAGGGATCCAGAGGAATAGGGGCCTGTGTGCAGTGGACACCTGTTGTTTTCAAGCTCTGATATATTGCATGCTTTTATAACGATACACTGTACGTATAAATGGCAACTGCAGTGTAGCGGATAAAACCAGAAAACCGTTATACATGAATCCAGACTACACATATTTGTCTGGGTATATAACAAATATTTGTGCTGCAAGGTGAACTTTCAGAGTATGCCTTATATCAGTTGAAATCCGGTCAAAGGCTGGTCGTTCACTATTGTGATGTAGACTTTGCAAATGGGTCATCTTTGAAATATGTATATTGTGTAAGTTATTGTATTGGTGATTTTGCAGTGTGCACATTGAACTTGTGTTGACGTAACAGTTTTTTAATTACATGAACATACTATGTATTGTACTGTATGCTCCATACATAGTCCAAGGGGGAGTGGTGTTCCACCAATATGTGACCCGTTGACCACTGAATTATCTCATTCCCATAGGGTTTATACAGCATTCATCCGATTTCCGTAGGCAATGGGTAAAATAGCCCCACCCCCCCCCCCCTTTCCCTAATTATTTTCCTCTCTTCCCCTCTCTCTCTCTATTTTTCTCTCATGAATATATTCTTTATATATTTTTTTGTATCTTTTCGTACAGGTGGAAAGGAGAGAATGTATCTACAACAGAAGTATCAAACGTCCTGAGTAGATTATCATTTGTAATGGAGTGCAATGTGTATGGGGTAGAGGTGCCAGGTAACGGAGGATTAGAATTTACTTTTTGTCTCACCATTTTTGCTATTGTTGATTAGGAATACATTATCTTCCATAAAGGGCCATCCAGCTTTGGGACTAACTTAAAGATGATTTTTTTCTGAAACCAGAAAAAAAAAGAGGATGGTGAAAGTTTGGAAGAAATCGGACAAGAAATAAGAAAATTATGGACGTTTAAAAGATGAGATCACTAAATTTATGCAAATCTCCAATTGGCAATTTGGTGAGTCGATTGTGACATATTGGGGGTCAACTCTCCTGTTTGTGGTACACTGAAATATCATTAATTTGCGGTTTTCTCCTCAGTGCCTTTTCCCTCAGGGCAATACTTAAATTGTATTTTATATAGGATATTGTTATAGGTCCTGTTAAAAGAAAGATATTCTAATTACTAATAAATTTTTGAAAAAATGACATTTCGGTCATTCTGTGCATTGGAGCAAATGGGGGAGTTGTTCGCCACTACATCACAGTGACATTACCAGTTTAAACAATTGGAATTTCTTGTATATTGATTACAACTTTTCCAAACTTCATAACTTTCTTATTGCTTGTCCGATTTCCGTCAATGTAGTTCTTTGGGTTTTTTCTCTTTCTTTCAGAATAACTTGCCAGTAAGGTTTGATTTCCCTTTAATTAATTCATTCATGAAACCATTTACGGTTTGTAAACCACAGCGTCCATGTTTAGTGGAGAGCCTAAGAAGCCTTGAATTTCAAATAATTTAAAAGACGTTTGATTATGGATCTAAATATTTTGTAAAGGGAAGTTTTATGCTTTACTGTTGTTCAGTGCAAGGTTCTGACATGAGGAAGAGCTATTCTACATTTGTTCTTATCCATACTACCTTTTCAGGATGCGAGGGTAGAACAGGAATGGCTGCCATTGTCCTCCATGGCGGCCAGACCCTTGATCTCAAGCATCTCTACGACCACGCCATCAACCACCTCCCTGACTACGCCTGTCCCAAATTCATCCGAGTCATGTCAGAGATGGATATCACCAACACCTTCAAGCACAAGAAGAAACAGTTAGTCGACCAGGGCTTCGACCCTGAAGTGATCGCTGACGAGCTGTACATCGTTGACAAGACCAAGTGTGCCTACGTTCCAGTGAGCTCCATTATTATGGAGAGTATAAGAAAGGGAAGCTACAAACTTTGAGTTTGTCCAAAATCTATGTTTTGTTTTGCTTTGGTGTTTTTTTGTGACTGAGAGTGGGGAATGAGTAATAAAACAACTAACAAAACAAAAGCAAAACAACTTTTGTTGATATATTTTAATGCAGACATAACAACTTAGTGTAAAATTAGACATTGCATCACTTCTTTTTTGCTAAACTCTTTCCTTCTTCCTTTTCAACTTGGCTTTTTTCCTTTTTATAGTTAAACAGCACAATATTAAAAATTAAAGGTACTAGAAAAAAAATGGTGCTTACAAGAAGTATGATTCTGATAATAAGTTTTATTAATGCTGAAATGGCAATTGAAATGAAGGCTTTGTTATGTTTTGCTGATTATTTTTTTGTTCTGCTTATGCAGAGCAAAAGTTTGTAGAGGTCAAAGTTGCCATATGACCGCCTATGCTGTAACTACTTAATGAATCGTACTTTCATGATAAGGGCTGCATATGTGTTGGGTCTTTCTTTGAGTTCCACACTGCGTCTTATTGACTCTTGGTTTCTGAATTCTGAGTGAGGTATTTTAGCGAAACGTTGTGGTACGTAAAAACACGGGAAAGGGCATAATTTTGATCATAATATAGTATTTATTGGTCCAATGTATTCAACATGGATATTTGTTTTGCTCACAGTAAATGGCTTACATATAACATTCACATACTGTAACATAACAATGATAAATATGACATTGGTGACATAATGGCATATTAAATTCATCAAATAGCATTACATATATCATTTGGTTATGGTTATAATGGCTTGCTTCCCTTCAATATGAGGTATATAATCTGTTTTCTGGAATATTTCAAATTATCATTTCACTATTCATAGAAATAGAAATATAAGTATAATCAAATAGAAGTTACTCCCCTAAATATTATTCTTTGAAACATATTCATAATATCTGGTTATAACCTTCTATTATCATAACAAAACATAGCAATAACACGACATACATTTGATCAACGTGTGGGCATATAGATTTTATTATTCCATGAACTTTATGAAGCATTATTATGCTTGGTTAAATGCCCTGATTGGGTACGTTTGTGAACCGCTGTGTCCTACATTTTAGTGACCTTAGCCTTCATCCTGATCGAAGAAACTCATAGAATGAGAATAAAAGTATGATTCGGATTTGTCATAATTTCTTTAGCCTTTTGGAGAAGTCTCTTATCACATTCTGTCTTTAGGTCTCTCTTTACTCTGGTGATTTATGACAAAATTATTAAAAATCAAAATTTTATATTATAAATGCAGAACCAAAATATTAGGATGTAGAATTAGTACTTACCTCTTTGAAAACTTTTAAGTAAAAATATGTGAAAACTTTTATTGATTCTAATTTTAGAAACACAGACAAAACTAGCAATTTTCCTCTTTGCGTCTTTCCCGGGTCTTCATGCGCCATTGCATTTCGCTAAGCTCCTTAAGTACATTGTACATTGAAATAATTTGTGCCATGATTTCTATACCCTACTTTACAGTCGATTCTTCTCCCTCTACTTTGTAGTTGATCAGGGTTTACTCTTTATTTTATTGTATCTTTTAATACGTAGATTGAAGTTACACAAAACTTTAGAATTAACAGTTAGTATTCTACAGTTTTACGTTATTTGCAATACAGGGTAGATTTTGATTAATCAACTTCAAGGAGATTAATATAATTGTTGTGTCTTTGCCATATATGATGAGGTCTTTATGAAACTGCGAGAATTCCTACAATTGTATAGTTTACTTACTATATTTTCATTCATATCCTGTCGAAGGCTGTGTGATATTTCTCTATGGTTCAGGATCCATTTTAATGTGTGGCATTTTTATTTTTTCTGTAAGGAAAATTGGAAAACAAAAACAGTATTGACCAGATCAAATTCAGTCATGAATGAAATGCTGGAATTGAAGCTGTACATCTTTCACGATTGCATTATTCTGATTCAACTCCAGATCATTCTTTTTCATGTGTTTTATACATACATGTCTTGACATGCAACATCCTTTGTTTTTTAATTAATTACATTCTCAACCTCAACAATTGCTATTATCGATGAAGAGCAACTGAGCTCACTGAAATTACTAAACTAGGTAAATTTTCAGAGTTGTTGGGTCTTCTTAGTGTCATATATTAGGTTCCTAACTTCTTTTATTTTTGTTACTATAATTCCTTTAAAGAGTGAAACCTTACCCACCGAGTTGTGTGTTACAAAACCACTCTGAAAGAGCTTTCACATTGTGTTGTAATGCTATCTGATTTTGACATGATTTGTGTCACTTATGTTCAGTTATTGTTTGATATCACTTTTAAAGATCACATTGCAAGAAAATCACAAATATGGCAATTAATGTATCACTAGAAACTGGGAAGCTTACAGATGGCAATCGTATAAGTTTTATGTCAACTGCGTATCTGATGATTATAAAAACAACATAAATAAAAGCTCTTCTAAGCATCTGGAATATCCGAGGATTCGCCAGAAATATAGCGATGTTTTGATGTCGTCACACTAGGGATCGATCCTGCTTAAGCAGACGACGTCCTATAATGAATGAACGTAATTGCAATGCAATTATTTATCAAATTATAAAGAGTTTGGCATATTTAACATGACCTTATTTCACACCATTCTAAAAGGGAAAGTGAAACTGATTCTGATAACTAAAACCGTTTGATTGTAAATACACAGGAGAAGGGTCAATGATCAATGAAATAAACCCCATTTTCAAATTGAAAAGCCCTCCGAATAATATCACAGATTGTATTCGTTCCCTCTTGAAACGCCGAACATGCCCCGGTGCAAGCAGCTGAAAATACAATGGCGTCTTATTTTGTTTACAAGTGACTGATTCCTTTATTTTTTTAACGCTGCATTTTTCATCAAAATAATACCATACACGAAGTTAAGAGTGAGGCAACAGACTAACATTAAGACTGACGCTAGTCAAGTAAGAGAAATAAGTGAAGAGGAGATGACAAAACAGGCACTGAAAAATGTGTAAGATGTTATGGGACATCGTCTGCTTAGACGGGACTGGTCCTTCGTGTGTCGTCACACATCTCAGCAGCGTTCAAGGAGCTCTTCAGCTGCTATATCGGGGGCTGTATTTTACCGTTTTATAATTGATAATAATCATTAATTCAAATGTTTCCAAGCGTTGAATTTGGATAACCTTGTATAATTTATGCCATCTATGCAATAATAAGTATTAAGCCAATTTTTTTTTTTTGATGGAATTTTCTTGCAATGTGATTTTTAAGATCTGGAGGTGGGAAATAAATACCCAGTCAGTATTTTTTTCAACCTGTAGGTCTCATGTAATTTATTGATTAACTAATACATGTATGTAGCAGATTTGTAGTTACTTTTGAAATGTTTTTAACCAGATATATCCTTTGATTATGCTGGTCACAGCCAAAGAAAAGCTGTATGCTCGTTTCGGTTTAAGGAGGTCATGTAATATCCTGCAAATTGTTGGAATTTTTGTACTTTAAGTTTTATGAGGATTTATAACATTTATAATGGACATATGCATCCCAAGGGATGCTCAAGGCGTTAAGACAAAGAATATAGATCTATTTGAAGGAAAAGTAAGGAAAAACGATGTCAAAGAAGCACAAAAATGCACATGAAAGGGATTGTTGTTTTCATTCACATACACTGAACACATGTTTGTTTGTGTTGTTGTTTTTATAGCTTTAATGTTCTTGTTAAACCCACCAATGACTTAGCACAAGAATGCATATGATGGTGGCTACACTCAGGGAGATCATAAAAAGCATACAGATGTTCAATAATCCATATTATGTACTTGTTTTAGTCAGTAGACTGCATTGTCGGTCTGTATTTGTATTTTATAAAGGTGTCTATTTACTAACTTAATAGGCATGTATATTTATATTGTATTGTTATCGATGAAACAAATTTTGTATACTCCAAAGTATTTTTCTGTGTTCAGGTTTATTGTACTCATGGATTTCACAGATATTTTATATGTGTGTTTTCCAAATGATCGTCTTACAAAGTTGTTTTTCACAGAAGCATGCAAATTATATATTTTAAGTGTTTCAGATATTGATGAACTGTTTATGATTTACTACATTTACATTTATATTTTTATGAATATTGTTTTTATATGTCTTTTCCAGGTTACAGTGTTGTCTGCCTTATGAACGCAATTCAGGGAAAATCCACCACCTGTGTATCGCTTTTCAGGGCTGGTGGGATAGATACATATATGTAATGATACATTTTAAATACAATGAAAGGCAAAATTATATCTTTGTTGAAAACAGTAAGTGATGTGAAATTACAACTGCCTATGAGTATTTTCTGATAAACAGGGTTTAAAGGTTTAGGAAATTCAAATTTGTAAACACCAGAAAGCCAGTCTTATTGATAGTGTCTTATTGCCAGATTCAGAGGCTTTTTGGTTTTTCTTTTTTTCTTTTTTTTTTTTACCGTATCATACCAAACGCGCAGCAGACTGGTCATTGCACAAAATTAAAAAACTGGCTTTACAAGGGTTATGTGAAAGCATTATTCAGAGAGACGTAAGGGGGGGGGGGGGGGGGGGTCTTGATATCACTGCCTCGGCCCTACCTATTAGGCCTATACCCATATTCTGACATCTGGGTGATAAAATTAAGCTTTAATTTGAAGTATTACAGTCACTTTGGTGTTTCATAGTTTGGGGAAAAAATGTTATTTTAGTTAGTTAATGCATTGAAAAAAATATTGTAAATGGTCATAACGTGTATCAGTTATTAGTGTTTCAGCCTACTTTATAGTCAAATAAATAAGGCATATTTGATATTTTGTCCATACATTTGTCAGTTTTATTTCATTATGTATTGAATACTGATATTTAGTCTCCATATATCGTATGTGTTGCAGTTTGTAGTTCAAGAAACATGACGTGTACTCATTTGTTTCTCCACTTCCATTTTTATTTTGCATATCACCATTTTTAAGTGAAGTTATATTTTGTATTGGTATTAAAATGGTATATCACATTCTAATAGCACTTGCCACATATAGTCATTTGAACTAGCTGTTGGGTGTATGCAATGAGTATGGGCGGCAATCCCTGTGTGGGGGGGGGGGGGGGGGGGGGGGGTGGACACGTCCACCGAAAATTTTGAATATTGTACAGCAACAAGTTTTGTTTTGTTTTGTTTTAATAAAGAAACACACACACGTATTGATATGCCAAACACTAAAGGCCAAGTCCACCCTAACAAAAAGTTGATTTGAATAAATAGAGAAAATCCAACAAGGATAACATTGAAAATTTCATCAAAATAGGATGTAAAATAAGAAAGTTATGGTATTTTAAAGTTTCGCTTAATTCGCAAAACAGTTGTATGCACATCCTGCTCAGTATGCAAATGAGCGAACCAGTGACGTCACCCACTCACTATTTCTTTTGTATTTTATTACATGAAATACGAAATATTTTAATTTTTCCTTGTTATAATGTGAAACAAGGTTTGATTCCTCGCTGAACATGTGTAATTGCCATTGTTGCAACCTAAACACAATTCAATAAGAGCTTCCTAATTGTGAAATATGCAGAAATTAAAATATTCAATATTTCACATAATAAAATACATAAGAAATAGTGAGTGGGTGACGTCACTGGTTCCCTCACTTCCATCCTGAGCAGGATGTGCATATAACTGTTTTGCGAAATTAAAATGCCATAACTTTCTTATTTTACATCCTATTTTGATGAAATTTTCAGTGTTATGCTTGTTGGATTTTTATTTATTTATTCAAATCAACTTTTTTTTAGGGTGGACTTGGCCTTTAATTTGCGATAAAAGAGCAATGTAGATAAAATGCCTCGCTCTCGGGCATAAGTGCTGTATCGGGGATCGAATCCACGATCCTCGAATTTCCAGCCGAGTATTTTAACCACTCAGCTACGACACCTCTACTAATGATAAAGGCTGATCGCGTCCATAATAACCGTCCATCTCTCACAAGCAGATTGGTTTCATTGGTTGGGGGGGGGGGGGGTTGTCCACTGTTGGTGTGCACTGGAGGGCTTGTGGTAAGTATAGGACTTTTTTTTTTTAATCTCTTTTTTGTACCGATATTGCGTCTGACACAAGGAAATTACCGTCAAGTGTTCCATCATTGCTTGTTGGGTTAAGACAATACTCGCAACGAAATTAATCTAAAAGTGAATGCTATTTAGAAGGGCGCCAGCTATGTAGTATGTGCGCGTCGATCGGGTTATTTATGATTCGGAGAGAGGGAGGGAGAGAGAGAAGGAGACAGAGTGAGGGATAGATCTTTTGTACACACAAATCCTAGGGCCAACTTATTCAGATCTGATGTTTATAGAAAATTGACAGGTATGAGCTTACAGTATGATTTTTTTTTTAAATATAAACAATTTTTTAAAATTAAATTCTTTAAGCAAGGCATGGCAGACCGCAGTGGAGGTATTACACTAACATAATTATTAAAGTTAAGTTTAGAATTGTTCTTACATTTTGTGTAGGTTTCGTACCTGTAACTATAGCTGTCATCATTTACTGTTCAGTGTATGAGGGTGTTCCTGTGGGGGGGGGGGGGGGTTTTAAATGATTTTAATTGATACTTCATGGGGTTTATTGGTTTCATTGCCATGTTCTCACCGTATTTAAGTACTTAATTATGGGGCCTGCAGACTTAAGGAGATTCATTTGCATTATGCTCATTGCGAAAAAATAAGATACTGTTTATATTATATTATTATATAAAAGCTTTACGACCCGTCTCATAGTGATCGTTTCTTTTAATATACCTTCCACTTAACAACTATGAGTGATCACTTGTGTTGTGTTCGAGGAACATAATAAATATATTTATACATACATATATATATAGGGCATATATAGATGTTTAATTTATGTCCAATTTATTCTTTATTTTGAAATAAGAATACAATTAATGAATCATACTTATATATTCTAGAATCTGCCAAGTCACACACACCCCGGGCGGATGACTAAAGCCTGCATTGTGTGTTAACGTGCCCCTCCCTTGTTTCATAGACACAGGCTATGTTATAGTGGGAAAGCCTAGTCCGTCCCTCGGATAAGACGTTAAATGGAGGCCCCGTGTAGAGGAGTCACTACCGTTGCACGTGATGAACCCATTGCACTATTCGTAGAAGAGTAGGGGGAAACCCCTGTGTAGTGGTACACCTGCACATCCCAATTACAATGTAGTTCTATCGGAAGGAGGGACCTGAGGGCTGCAGTGATTATGTTCGCTTGTCCCCTCCCAAGCAAAGGTGACGCTAAATAAGGCCTATCCTTAATAATAGTAGTAGTAGTAGTAGTAGTAGTAGTAGTAGTATTAATAATAATTACGCTAATGATAGTAATATTGATAGGAATAATAATAATAATAATAATAATAATAATAAAAATAGTAATGATAATAATAATAATAATAATAATAATAATACTAATAATAATATCATTGATATTAAATGAATCATACTTATACTAGAATCAGTAACACGAATGAAGTTATCAACTATATCAATTATATTCATAATGTATTTCAGAAAAATGCATTTGTTTATTTTTCACATGCTTACGTACTGTCCCATACTGTAAACCTTTGCCCAATAAAATCTGTACCAGTGTGAAGGCCCTATTCTATTGATATCTGTAATTTTTTGTATATTATTTTATACTTTACAGAACATTCGAGAGAGAGGACAGAAAATGAAATTTAAAAATGATAACCCTATACAAAGATGATTGATATATAGAAAAATAAGCAAATAATGTTCCTCCGCTTTTCCCGCTCACTTACGTTGTACCAAGGAGTTATCAGAGATAACTCCTTTCAAGATTGTACACTGTAAAGGCCGTACAAAAGCTCACACCCATGTACATACACCATAATAGTCACATACAAACGCATTCCGATCTATCCGCTGCTGGCGCCAGCACGCGCACGCGCGCCGCTACACACTCATGCATATGCATCAGGTTGAGGCAGCGACTCGCAGATTGTTCGATAAGGATGAATATAATGACTAAATCGCTGTTCATTTAGTCATTGTTAGAGGATGAAAAAAACTTTATATAGCTTTACTATTCGTTAATCTATTGGTACCTCTATGTATTTTATCAACTATAACTGAATGTTGAATCGACATAATCTATAAGGCTTTAAAGATACTAACCATCATAAAAATTTGTTTAATTATAGGCGAGCATATAGCACCGTATAACAACGTGAGCAGATGCGGTCCGGAGGTGATGGCATAAACCCACATTGATACTTTGAATTCTCTCTAATGGAATAGTCTGATACTTACGCCATCATCATTCATTGACCGTTTTGTTCCGAATTCGTAGGATATTTTTCAGTTAATTGCAATTTCTGCGACATAAAATCACGATAAACACACTGAGTGACAATCTTAAAAATTCCCTGTTGGCAGGAAATGCAATATTATACATAGGTGACTGTAATATCACTCAATAGTTGAATTATGTGGGTTACATGTGTGATGTGTAATTAACGTAATTCAAAGGACTAGATCTAAATGTTGCCTAAAAGTGCTTCCAAGAAAACCACGAAGATAATGTTACAAAACAATTAATATGATGATATAAAAACTTGCTTTTGAAAAATAAATTTAAACAAAAAAATATTTTCTAAAGGTTTTATGAACCGTTCATGATTTTTAGCTAAAACTGAGCTGAGAAGAAAAAAAAAATATTAAAGGCCATTATACTGTCAATTTTCACCAGGATACAGAAAATGAGAGAGAGAGAGAGAGAGAGAGAGAGGAAAAAACAGCTTGCCTATAGCTGCTTGGTAAGAGAGCTTGTCTTTAATATTAAAATCAGTTTATGCAAATACACATCGCAAGGTCAGAATATATCTCGATATTCCTCTTAGGGAATCGCATATTTCTCTCGTGAATATTTATTTTTTTATTCCCTTTTTTAGCATGTATTGTTATATAGCTAGTAGTACTCCAAATATGATGAAATCGGTAACAAAACTAAAATATATATCAATGATTTCAATGAAGTTGCTAATACTAACCATGCAATGAAATAAATATGTTTCATGAAGCTATAAAGCAAAGCCATGTGTCCCCGATGAGCGCGGTCCGGAGGCGTTGGTTAGAAACCCTTACTGTAATATTGAATTCTCTCTTGGAAAAGTTAGAAAAACGCCATCGCCACTCTTTGACCGTTTTTTTTATTCTCTCTTTCGCATATTCCACTTCTTCCTTTCTTTTCTATTTTTCTTTTTTTATCGGAAATGGCTTCGAAAGACAAATGCCCCAATTGCAAAACAATTAGCCCCTTGTATCTTGATCCATTTTCCTATAGCCAGAGATTCTTAAAGAAAAATAAATTCCGGTTTTGTTGTTTGGTTTGTTTATTCTTTCTTTTTTTTATTTTCAGGTATAAATTTCTGTATACCTGTGCCCCTAAAACACTCTGATTCCGCCCCAGATGATAAGCTCTGAAGAAAAAAGAAAAACAGGCCAACTACCACCGAACGAAGGCAGATAAGACCCCCTTTTTAAAACTGAATCATGACTCATTTCTTTTTAACATGAATGTAAAGACAGTTAAGTTGTAATGAAGTTATTGTAATACAATTGTATATAAAGGTTAAAATAATAAGAATTGCAAAGAGGGTAGAATATAGGAATGGCTATTGAGAAGTGGAATTCTGAGATAGATGAAAATGATTATACTCCTCTCTTCAGACTCGCTTTAATACGCTCCCTCTCGAATGGGTATAATGATAAAAGTGAGGGCAAAGTAAGCATTCAATAATAATTGTATTTTACCTTTTTGATAGATTCCAGTGAACCTAAATTTCATTCACTAAATCATTTTCACCCCGTGTTGAAATACTGGATAATAATTCTTATTAGCGACCAAACTACTTGATTGAAATTATTGATCACATACCAAAGCTCATCACCCCTCCCAACACACGCCCTCAAACTTTAGGTTGCAGATAAGAACTTTGTTTTAATCACTCCAATTCCTTTAACGCTTGTCTTCACCTTTGTACGGTACGTGTAATGATTTAAGGAAGAGAGAGAATTGTAATGCATCGTTATCATTTCGACTCCTCAGATGTTGATGTAGCTTATGACTCTTTTATCGCCAAATTGACTTTTTCTTTAGATACACATATTCCCCTTATCACCAACCAGAAATCAAATTATAAAAAGATTCCAATTCACCCTTGGATTACAAAATCGCTTTTGAGATCTATCAACAGAAAGAACAATCTTTATTATAGATATATCTCCAAACCAAGTGATGTCTCTCGTTCTAAATACACATCTTATAAAAACACCCTCGCCTCTTTGTTGCGTATTGCAAAAAAGGAATATGCTACACTTCTCAACTTAATATGTACAAAAATGATACGAAGAACACATGGAAAATTATTAATAGTGCATTGAATAAAAAGAAAAAGAGTTCTTCAATCACAAAAATAAAAACAAGCAACACCTCAACCGAAGACAATAATATTATCGCAGGAAAGTTTAATTCATATTTTTCACAAGTTGGTAACAATCTGGCGAAAGAAGTGCCGCAAGTTAATAAATCTTTCAATGATTTCCTTGACAACCCTAACCCTAATTCCATGTTTTTCAATCCTACAAATACGAGTGAAATCATCAATATTGTTAGCAATCTGCAGAATAAGAAAAGTTCTGGGTTTGACGGCATACCTAATTTCCTTTTAAAGAAAATTATCATAGCTATCGTTGATCCCTTAGTGCACATCTTTAATATTTCTCTTAACACAGGACGAGTCCCTAATAAAATGAAAATTGCAAAAGTTATTCCTCTTTTCAAAAAAGGTGACAGTCAACTTGTTTCTAACTATCGTCCAATATCCCTACTAACCTCGCTATCTAAGATTCTAAAAAAAATTGTCCATACAAGAATAACACATTTTTTCAAGCAACACAACATTTTCTCAAACTTCCAATTTGGGTTTCGGGAAAACCATAGTACCTCTCATGCAATTTTGTCATTTATTGATAAAGTCACCACTTCTATCGATAAAGGTTGTCACACTGTTGGTATCTTCCTGGACTTCTCCAAGGCCTTCGATACCATAAACCATGATATTCTTCTACATAAACTTTGTCACTATGGAGTTAGAGGGAAGGCCTTGGAGTGGTTCAGGAGCTACCTCACTAATAGGACTCAATTTGTATCGGTTAACAATTGCAATTCTTCTACTCTTCCAATTACTTGTGGCGTGCCGCAGGGTAGCCTACTTGGCCCTCTACTTTTCATTACGTACATTAATGATATACAAAAATCTTCTAATTTATTGTCATTCATACTCTTTGCTGATGACTCAAATATTTTCTTTTCTCATGCTGATGTTAATCAACTCATTACAATTGTGAATTCTGAACTGACATACGTGACCGATTGATCAAGTCAAACAAACTTTCACTTAATCTCCAGAAAACAAACTACATGTTATTTAGTAATAAAATCAATAGTTTACCAGGCAGTATCCATTTTGATAACCATGTTCTTGATAATGTTTCTATAACAAGATTTTTAGGAGTTCTTATTGACAACAAATTATCATGGAAACCTCATATCGATAGCACATGTCAAACAATTTCTAGAAATATCGGAATCATTAATAAACTCAAACATTTTCTTCCTTCTCGAACATTGCTGACACTTTATTACACATTGATCTTTCCATGTATTAATTATGGAATTATAGCTTGGGGATGTGCAATAAAAACACAATTAAACCGGATATTACTTATGCAGAAAAAGGCTCTAAGAATAATATTTCAAACGCAATTTAGATCACATACCGATATTTTATTCTTTGAAAACAATATTCTCAAAGTAAATGACATATATCTTTTCCAACTCGGCCAATTCATGTACAAATTAAGTAAAGACAATCTCCCCCGCAATTTTTTCCAATATGTTCCGCAAGAATACTTCTATACATTATTACCCAACTAGACAACGAAACTGCTATCATCTCAAGAACTTTATTTGCAAAGAATTCATTTGTTTACTCTGGATCTGCATACTGGAATTCTCTGCCTCGATTTTAAAGAATCCCCTAGTATTAATGCTTTTAAACGTATGCTTAAAAATGTTAATCTGTCAATACTCACACCAACAGGTCAAGTCAATACATAATTAACTATAACTTATCCATACCTATATTATACGTTCGTATATTTATTTTAACTGAAATCATATAAGCATGCCTAGCGACCTGTTCCATACACGTACCCCTGCAGTCTGTCTTTTCACAATTACCTGCACCTTCTCTTTCTGCCCCCCCCCCCCCTGTTATTATATTTGTTATCAGTTATACTTTTATAACTTCTTATATTTTGTATATATTATGTTCTCATTATACATTTCTTCACATTCTTTTCCCTGGATTAAAACGTATTGAAACTAAGTTCAGGGGCTTGCCTCTTATACAAGCCTTGCTTCTTTCTGGCAAGTCCCCCCCCCCCCCCCCCCGTTTTACACTTATTATAAGCTAAAGTGTTTTTAATTTTGTATTGTTATGTTGCTGATCCTTTTTTCAAAAATTATGATACTTTCATGTATTCTATATGACACATGTTCTAACAACTTTGCTGTATTATATTTATCATGTCATGTTTCTTTATATTTTGTTTATGTGAAACGGAAAAAGAATAAATATAAAAATATAAATATAAAATCATCATGAGCGAGAGTATAATTACTCTTTCTTTCTCTTACTGACTTCATTAGTTTATAGTAAATAATGTATGTATAATAAGCGCTGTGATTGGTTAGAGTCGCATCACGTGACGTGCACAAATTTTGTTATAGTGCACGATTAACTTTGATTTTTGCACGGGGAATACGGGTCTAATACACAATGACAGTTATAGATCTAGGGGTCTGTTTACTAGAACAAAAAAATATTAGTGCATGCACCATTACTGGAGTATATGAACGTCAAATACTAAATCATCCCTCGTGCAGGTCTATTTCACCTCGGTGAAACAAAACTGCACTCGGGATAATTTAGTATTTTGTCGTGCATAATAATATGATCCAGTATAGTGCATGATAGACCTGCACTATTTATATGATAGAGTATCAACTATGAAGTATATAAATATATAATACATTATAGTACCATACAACCTTCACTCATCCTGTTCGGACTGCCATTATAATGATGAATGCTTGCTTGCGATCCTGTTTACTTGATATTGATGACGTCATCAATGATTCTTATATCGCGACAGCTGGCTAAATTGCCAGCAATTAACGCCTATTTCCACCGTGACACCTCTTGCGTTCATGTACGGTTGGAGTCTTTCTTCATCTTCATCTTCTTCTCAAAAACGCTGCGCAAATTCCATGATGCTGCACTTAATCGCATTTTCTCTTTTCTCTAAATTCCGAAGGAGACTGTCACAGTAATAATCTTTCCCCCTCTCTCTTTCTCCCTCTCTCTCTTTCCCTTTCTCTCTTTCTCTCTTTATTTTATTTTAAAAGGAAAATGGTATTCAGCTTGTCACGTACACACAAAACTATTTGAATCCATTACATTTTTTTTTTTTTTTTTTTGTGGAGGGGAGGAAAAAATATTGTCAAAATTTCTGAGTTTTCAAAATATCAATCGTTTGTGTAATTATTTTCTTCAAGGAGTTTGGTCACATTATGTTTTTTAGAATTCTTACAAATTGACAGAATGGAATGATAATTATTCTCTCTTGAGACGAGAGGAAGAAAAAAGAAATAACTATTTTCAGAAACACTTGGTTGCCACAAATATCAGCATGAAACATTTGGAATATAGGCTATATATGCATAGAATGGAAGCAATATAATTTCATAAATCAAGTAAATCTTTCTACTTCAAAATTACGGTCTCACATTCTACAGGTCTGCCGTTTAAAAAAAAGTCTAACAACCAAGGGACTGTGATTTCGTATTCCATTCAGTTCAAATTCAAATTCAAATTCCATCGTTTTTGTGGATATTTAACATTTGTTCACATTGTACAATATAATATATAGAGTATAACATATTTAGAATGAAACAACTTTCAGTGCAAAGAAGAAGGCGCGAATCCCAATAAGCTGACACTTGTAACGAATACGTCTGAAAACTCAAGTACAATATAGATAGAAGAAAAGAAGAGCGGGAAAGAAAAGGAAAGGGAGAAAAAAAGGAAAGGGACTAGGAGGAAAGAGGAAGCATGCATACAAGGGAAAATATAGGTTTTTGCGGTCAATTTCGGACTTTTTTCATTCAATTTGACATAAGAGTCATTCAAATTAGCGAAAAAAATCTGCACCGTAAAATTCATCATTCAACTTGGTATTTCGGTCATTAAAATTCGCACTTAGATCAAACAATTTAACACTTTTCTCCTTCAAAATAAAAAGTCGATTGGGAGCATTCAAATTCGCCACCATGCCGGAAAACGTCTCTGCCAGCATTCAAATTCGCACGTGGGCATTCGAATTCGTAATAAGCCCATTCAATTTAGCATGTTTAAGGTATTTGGACTTTTAATTAATTTACTTTGAAATAAATTAACAAAGTAACAAGAAAACTTTGTAACATTTTTTTTTTCTGTTCCAAGAGTAATATTTGTGGGGATTAGCTATTTCCATTATTTGAGACAAGCGACAAGAAAAACATTTTTCCATAGATAAAGATGAATTTTCTCAATATTTGTATATGTACATGTTGTTAAAAATTGAAACCGTTATATATATACATGTACATAGAACAGGCTTTATATATACTTTGTTTGTTTGGGTTTTTTTTGTAAAGAAAGTGCTTATCTTCATCTTTATCGGCTGGGGGGGGGGGGGGGGGAGCGTTGAGCCTTAGTCATGCACGTACTGTAATTCGTTAGGCTTATACATTTTCTCATGGGTTCAGGCAAATCGTTACAAAGCGTAGAACCCGTGAAACGGTTATTATGTTGAAGAATAATTTCACGGTGTTTGGGAATATATATTTCATCGTTTGATGTGGTACCATACTTATGAATATCTGCATTACGCTGAAAGAGGCCGCAAAACTGAGAAGGTAATTGCGAGTTTAGACATTTATATAAAAAGGTACTCTGTTGAAGTTTATTTATATCTTGAATAGATTTGAATAAAGGATCGCTACTGGATCCTGGATGAGAACCTGATATTGATACATAGGACCTTATTTTGCAGTGTATATGGCTTCTTAAGACTAGTTATATATATATATGTATATATATATATATGCCAACACTACACTACAATAAGATAGTTTACGTGTGGGAGAATTAAAGAGCATAACAAACAACAACAACAACAAAACTTCTAAAGCTTCACCTAGCCTTTAAAGAAATCACCGCTCTAGATCACCAGAAAGCTCGGTAAGTTCAGTTATTTGAATCCATATTTTCAATCAGTTTTTATTTTTTTTTCATCGTATTGTATTGTTTTACGTTTTGGTTTGGTTTGGTTATGCCTAACAAGAGCAATAACATAAATTATGGTTAAATAATAACTGAATAACAGAGTGCGACCTATGTGCAGAACAATAATTATGTCGTGGCGTGAGCCATCTTAGTGTGCTGTGGAACGCAGCGTGAGGTCCCACACCGTATGGACAGCGGCAGCGTAAGACTGATAACAAAAAATCCAAAGCTGACATGGTTGCACATCTGTATAGAGGAAGACAGATAGGCTTAAGCCACTGTGAAGATGAAGAAATCAAATATATTTTCTTTCATTTTCGAGCGGCCCACATGGGAAATCTAATCCAGACCTACTTCATCTCACCCACCCTGCAATAAAAAAAACCTTGGGTTTCAAGAAACATTAGGTAATTCTACTTCTCATGTCGCCAACGATATGTAATCAAATAAGTTTTTGCAATCCATCCCCATCGAACGCCAAAGCAATATTTTTTCGACATGAATTTACCCGTGGTATACAAATTATTGAAATTTTCCTTGTTTATTCATGCACAACACACGAAGCAGACGGAATTCTGACACTCGATATCATTCTATAACCAATCTGCTTCTTTGAATTTACCAAAAACATGGCCGAAACGGGAAAACAAAACAGATTGCGTGTTCTGATTTCTCGGCTTTCGTAGCTTGGCAGAGATCGGCGGTGGTATGGGGAAATTAGGATGGAAATCCATGCTTCCATTATTGGAAGAATCAAGCCGGAGTTAGTTGTTCGATTTCTTGGAGTGGATCGGATAAGATGAGTATCGGTGATGTCTTAAGTCGAGTGGTGGGACCGCGTTTCGAGATTGCTCCGACGATTTTGCTCTCGCGAGATACGAGGCCAAAGACCGATGGCTCTGTAGGGTTGCATATACATTACGCTTCATTGTTTTATCAGTGTTACTTCAAAACAAGCAAAACAAAGCAAAAACAAATATTCAAAAATAGGAGCAATACTAAAGGGGTGAGTTTACAAACGATGGCGGGGGGGGGTGAAGAAATTGATTGGAGTATATTATGCAATGGATAATTTATCTTGATTAATACACCATATTTTTTTTTTTTTCTTAATTTTATATCTCTCTTAGTACAATATTCATTTTTTTAATTATTGATTGCTGTTAGCTTTGCTTGTATATTTCTAGTTTGTGTAATGTTAATGCGCTTAGAAACATTGTATTAAGCGCAATATAAGTGTAATATATTATTATTATTATTATTATAATTAAGGAACTATTTTTTTAATTTAACACCATACATTATTTAAATGAGCTACAATGTTCCATGGTAAAGAGCAATACTAATTTCAAACAATATCCATACAATTCCATAGAAAACAAGGACGATATTCGATAGAATCGTCAATGTTGTGCCATAATAATATCGTTTGCTAATTAATTAAATAACGACTCGACAATTAAATAAAATTAGATCGAACGAAGAGAAAAGCGAGATTAATACTAGCTATGAAAGTTACAAGCATAATAATAAGGTTAGTTTTGAAATCCGTCCGACCAGAAGCAGACGTAACTTTGTGAGCATACGTCTTCTTCAGAAACGGATTTTCAATTTTAACATCAATTTCGCATCCCGGTCGCTGGTGAAGAATGCGAATACTATCTACTATACTTCTACGATGATTTTCATAAATGCGCTTCCCTGACACGATGGAGCGTTTTCATGCCACTTCAGGTTTTATCACGTTTTTACAAAATGTGAAAATAAGTTTATGGCAACAAAAAAGTAATCCAATCTACTGATCTCTTCTAAGTGATATAAAGACACATGAGAGCCATACATACACAGAGTTTGGCCAACTCGTTTTCGGTTGGACACAATTTGGCGGAATTCTTTAATTATTTGCTTGCCCAACAAAGAAACATGCGCCGTGTTGTTACCTACTGGAGCCGAGTGGACCACATTCTGTCTAGATGACTCTGTACAGACGAAGCTATTGACGCCCTCTTGCAGCTGATATGGATGAAATAGCATGTACTAGTGCATGTATAACGGCTTCATTTCCCTCCAAATTACCAGGCTACGTAAGGGGGAGGGGTCAACTGAAACCTTGCCACACCTTTTATTTTCTTGTCAAGTCGGAAATAGGTTTTTAAATGACTGCTAGCACCTCTTTTGCAGAATTGGGTCATCTCGTCTATCCCATTAGAAAAATATGATACGTGGAATCTATTAATTAGTATTCTTACTGAATTCTAGAAATATCTCTTTATTTTTTGCTAATAGGTGCGGTGATACAATATTAACTCTTCGCGACTTATCTTCTTTTTTTTTGGGGGGGGGGGGGTTGAATCTGTTGCCCATTACACTGTCAACGGGAAAACAGATTTAAGATTCTTAAGTCTTAAGAATCTTTCGGAAGGGAAAATAGGAATGAGAGGTTGCGACAATCTTTAAATATTTGTCTTTCCTTTAGGCAAGGTAACCTTTTTTTCTTTCTCCTTTACAACGTTTGCCGTTTTGGTGAAAGGGATGATTATTACGTGCCCTTAATCTACCTCTTTTCCTTTCTTCTTGCTCCGTGTTAGCATATGTACACCATTCTGTTTCCCTGTCCTTATGTCCGTCTCTCTTTCTCTCTCCTCTTCACGATCTCATAGTCATTTTCTCTCTCTTCATATTTTTTGCACTGGCAAACTTATCTTGGTATTAGCCAACTTCTCCATAATTTCAATGCTCGTGTACAGACGAATCTTCAGTATAAACAAGCGGCATCGCTTCTAATACAGCAACGGTCATGATATCACTATCATTATTGATTTACTTAACTATCCAGTGTATGTAAAAATCTCCCTTGGCCATGTTGGAAAATAAAAAAATAATTATACCAAATAAGTACGAGTCATTTGGTATTTTTATTCAATATCTTAATCCTTCATCAGTGACCCTAAGTCAGTAATAAGAAGGTGTTATGTTTTAAAATGATCAGTGGTGACGACGGCAACGCCGACAAAATTAATGAATGGCTGATTTGACAAAAAAAGCGAGAGAGTAATCGTTTGGGGGATAGTAGTCAGGGATATACTAGAAAGTGGTCTCCTTGCTCTCTTGGAATAGGAATTAAACTCAATCCAAATAAGTGTATGTTTATAAATCAGTAAGTGTAAGACGCAAAAGGGTATAAGTATGGAGAGAGAGAGAGAGAGGGAGGGAGGATAGATGGATAAGGGAGAGAGAGAGAGAGAGGGAGAGAGAGGAGGGCTGAAGATGGAGTACTGGAGAAGCATAACAGAGAAAAAAAAGAAATGAGTGATATGGCATGATCTGAGAAGTTGGTTTTGCATTAGGAATGGATGAAAGCAGATCTATTGTAAATGCGGTTACTCCAGGGGAATGATATAAGAGTTATAGACTCGATTTCGTAAGGAACTCTCCAAAGTGAATAACAAGTTTACGGTTTCATCATGTTCATGCTCGATCCATAATTGACTTAAATTCATTTCCTAAACGAAACACTGGAATCTTAATCGTAATTTCATCCATCGTTATCCATTTTTATTAGGACACTGCCCTTTCACTTATGCCTATTGATACGATTTGATTGGCTCATTTATTTTGAATGGCTATTGTTTTTGTTCTTATTCAATTCTAAAACAAATTATTTGTTTTTTTCATCATACTAATTCTGATCATTTAATTTATTATCAATTCATTTATTGCAGCATTAGTTTGGATTTAAATGTATTGTATAGACATAATTCAATACATAAAACTTGCTAAATGATAAAGATGGTGAAATAAAAATAATCATATATGTATTGCAGTAGTGTAGTGTTCAGTTTTCCTTCGACCCATTACCTTCATCAGTACGAAATAATACAGTTTTTAGATATAACATGCGTCACTCCAATTTTTAAAAGTACTTCATGTTTTTTAAAAACAGCATGTAAAATTTGTATTTCAATCATTTTGTATAAATGGTACCTTTCACTCAAACACATTCATGTTTGTTTTTTTGTTTTTTTTTGTTTTTTTGTTTTTTGTTTTTTGTTTTTTTTTTTGGGGGGGGGGGTTCTTCTTTTTTCAATCTCAATACTCACTTTAAAACTTAAATTTTCCTGATCTAGCTTGTCTCTTTTGTATAAGAAAGAACAAAATATGCGTTATATTTTCGAAAAAGCTTTACAGGCAGTTTTATATTCCTGTTCTGCTCTATCAATATTCATCACACCATTCTTCTCTGTGTTATTGTTTCCTTGCTTGTTTTTTTTTACGAAGCACAAAAAGAAAGCAAATTGGCCATTTTACACAAACATATTTTTTCAAGAACCATTAGATGACAATCTTCTTCTCTTTATTGTTCGTTTTTTTTTTAACTTTCTGATTGTTTTATTTAACAATTTTTAATGCATTTAGGGTACAGCTCCAGAACAGCAATACTTATTCTTCCCTTTGTAATCAATGAATGTGACTTTTAACATGTTTGAGATTTGTTTATCCACTTATACCACACAGACAGTTATTATCAACATCGCTTTGGCACTTGTAGATGCCCAGTCATTACCAACAGTGACGGGACAAAACCGGACCGGAAAACTGAAAACGCCCTGTGCCCCCCACCCGTTGAAACTAACGTGCCATTTTTTTTTCTTGCTCAGTTCTAAGAAATTTCTGTTACCACTGAAAAAACACAAGATGATTAACCACTTTTGTTACGTGTTGTTATTGATTGTTTTGTTTGGTTTGATTGTTTTTTGTTTTATTGTCTGTTTTATTTTTTGCTTGTCACCCTTTTTTCAGAATTGTGCCCCTTCCAATTTTTCCCGAAATCCTGTTTACGCCCTTGATCGTAGAAATCGCTTTTGCTCTCCAGTATTAAGCAACTACGTCTCTTTTCAAGCCTATGTGCTCTTTCTTAAATTGTCCTCTCAGACATCCTTTACTCGCGGGGGAGATTTTAGCGATCTTGATTCGTCCTTTTGATAACGTGAAAGTGCCTCTCAGGGACTCTTTCTTGCTCAGTTCTAAGAAATTTCTGTTACCATTGAAAAAAAAACCTGATTAACCACTTTTGTTACGTGTTGTTATTGATTGTTTTTGTTTGGTTTGATTGTTTTTTGTTTTGTTGTTTGCTTTATTTTTTGCTTGTCACCCTTTTTTTCAGAATTGTGCCCCTTCCAATTTTTCCCGAAATCCTGTTTACGCCCTTGATCGTAGAAATCGCTTTTGCTCTCCAGTATTACGCAACTACGTCTCTTTCTAATAATTGTTTCAAGCCTATGTGCTCTTTCTTAAATTGTCCTCTCAGGCATCCTTTACTCGCGGGGGAGATTTTAGCGATCTTGATTCGTCCTTTTGATAACGTGAAAGTGCCTCTCAGGGACTATGGTGAACTTAAATGAGCGAGGCGAGGTTTTAAGCGTTTGAAAATAAAATACGCTCGGCGCAAGACGAACTCAACTCCATGAGATCATCATTATGATTATCAACTAAACAACATTAATTCAGAAAAAAGGTTTGCGGTACAACCATGTGAGTTGGAATAACTCCACGTTCCGGTCAGAATGCTCTGGCCGTCGTCAGGAGAATGAGAAGAGCGAATAAATCAGCAGAATTTATATATGAAGTAGCAATTCACAATTCAATTATCAACTAAACAACATTACTTGTGTAGAGCAATGTGATCCATGTATTTACATATAGGAAACCAAAAAAAATGTATGCATATGTATATATCAAATAAACATGAAATTCTGCGTCGGTGTAATGATAATAATCTTAAGAAGAAAAAAACCCACATTATATAGCTAAAATAGAAAAAACGTCCAAATAAAAATCTTTAAACTCACTCAAACGCAATTATAAGTCATATTTACTCAAACAATATTAGGCCCTTTATCTGGCATCATACATTGTCTGTCTAGGGTTTGTCCTGGTTGATTAACTTTTCTTTCGAATCCTATATACTGGCCATCTCATAATGTACATTCTATCCATCCAATATGCCCATTTTATGTATTTATTTATGAATACACCCAAGGTGGCAGCTTTTTATAAAGCTCCTTGCTTTTCTTGCTGCCTCCTCTATCTTGTTATGTACTGACTTGTATTTGTATGTATTTTTAAGCTATTGATGGGAATAAATAAATGAATGAAAAGCCAATGCACAAGCAAGTAAATTCAGTATCGTTTCGGCCATATACACTTATAATGTCTTTGTATTTATGATGATCTGAACATAATCAGTTAAAAACGAAGTATTAAAACTCTTCGCTTATAGTACATTAATAGACAAGAGTAGGGATGAACTATAACATTGTTATAAGTTATAGATCAAAGATTGGTACCCCATTTCATTTAAAACAAACATAGAGAATGGAAGAAAGTGTTTATCCTCGGATTTTTGTTTCATTAGGAGGGCCAATATCCTATTTTGCCTTGAAACCTGGTTGAACGGGGGCCGCTCGCTATTCATAAGGACCGCTATTCATTTAACATGCGTTATGAATAGCGGCCCTTATAAATAGTAATGAATAGTGGTCCTTATGAATGGAGGTCCTTATGAATAGCGAGGTAATTTGTCTATGGTTTGCTCGCTATTTCGAAGGACCGCTATTCATACACAACCGCTATTCATTTAGTCACGCGTTATGGATGGCGGTCCTTATGAATAGCGGTCCTTATGACTAGGGAGGTTACCCCGGTTGAACAGAGACCGACAAAGGTCGAAAAAATCATAAAATCAATACACCCAAATCCACATTGTAGATGAAAGTTAAAGATGACATGACATGACATGATTTACAAGTGACATCATTGGGAGCAACAGCCTGTTACTTTTACATAATGTTACTTATCTCCTTCTACGGCTGAGATACGTATCGCTGGGGTGTACGACAGACAACAGACGAATATAACGAAGGGATGCCATGTAGTATTGTGAGCATGAGAGCTTGACAACGGACCCCCCCCCCCCCTTACACACACTCTCTCTCTCTCACACACTCTTTCATTCTCTCTCTCTCTCTCTCTCTATCTGTCTATCTATCTATCTCAGACACACATACATACAGACGGAAAGAAATATAGAGAGCAAGAGAGAGAGAGGGGTGTTAGGTGGTAAGGCATGTTTAAAAGGATAAAGACGGAGCATGAATAATGCGGAGAAAAAGATCAAACGAGATATACATAAATAGCGCCAAGAATCAGCGAGAGGGAAAGGGGATGGGAGGAGAGACCTACACATGCAAAGACCTATAGTATTTTGTGGAAAACAGGTGAAAACGTATAGCTCTTGCCCCAATTTATGAAAGTACCTAATAAGCCTTTAGTATCTGAAATTACAGTCGAGCGGTGAGCTCTCTAATAGTAGACCATTAGTCCCTTGTCGTTCTGTTGTCTGTCTGCCTGTATCTTTCTTTTTATTTACATGTATATATATACATATATGACTAAAGGGTACATTAGCTGGACACACAACAATGCGGTTTATTCCGTCATAATAGCGCCACCTACATTGCGGGATATATAAAGGCTACATTAGCTGGACATTTTTTTGTCTTATTTCTATGCTCAACTGTCCCGCTAATGTAGGTGGCGCTATTATGACGGAATAAACCGCATTGTTGTGTGTCCAGCTAATGTACCCTTTAGTCATATATATATATATAAGCCAGCCGCACATTATACGATCTGGCTGCGATCCGATTTTGGAAGAATTTGAATTATAAGCATTTGATATGAACTTTCTTACATGTAAAATATTAATGATCGATGTTTTGAATTATTATGTGAATAAGATCGAAATTTCGAATAATTGTAAGCCTCTTTATAGCAAAGAGAACCCAGTCGGCTCCGAATCGTAGTGACATCAGACCATTCGTGCGATTGTCTTCGATTTGAAGGTGATCTGGTCTGTACGCCAACTAGAAGGCTTGTAATGCACAAATTTTTTCGATATTTAGTACTTTTTTTTTGTAATCGAAGGATTTAATTGGTAAAATTATTATTATCTGTTGATAACAACTGAAGAGGTGGAAATTGATTTCCTTACTGAATCTTCAATTCTTGGCTACACCTAAAAGGGTAGAACACATTCAAGCTCATAATAACATCGCTTTTGAACACCTGTATTTTTCGAGAAATCACAATTTATTTTGTTGTTGTTGATCAAAATGAACCGAAAGCAGAGTTATAGAGAGGCAGACTATTAAAAAAGCAATATAAAAATGATGGACTCACCAGAATGTGGACAACAAATTATCTCCAAAGTATGACAATTTAGGAACAGAACAAATGCACAAAAGGCACGTCACAGATTTGCCAATTTTGAGTTTTGATCGACAACAACTTTCAAAATTCATAACGTTCTTATCGAACTTTCATCATTTTTATGGTTCTGTTCAGCAAGACCGGCTTCTAGAGAGGACTTTCCCTTGAAGTAAAAGGCTTTCCACTCTTGATCTGCAACTTGCCTGGTCTTTCAGCGGCGTATCCAGAATCATTAAAATGGGGGGGGGGGGGGGTCCTCCCAGAATGGGAGGCGGAATCTACTTGGGCTTCCAGTGTGCAGACTTCTGAGCCGTTTCTTTTTTTTTTTTTTTTTTTTGTCCTTAGCCTTCAAATGGGGAGGGGGTGAACCCTGTTCTACCCTCTGCTGGATACACCATAAGTTCATGACATGACGGGCGTCTAGTGCCCCGGTGTAATCCTCTCGTCACACTATACCTGACATTGTCGACGATTACATGGATTAGGATCAGTCAGGCAAGATCGATGGGTCACTTCTTTAGATCACTCGTCTGTAATTTCAGTCACTAGGGGGTTATTGGTGTTTATCAGAGATCACGACCAAAGCATCTGACCTTTTACACTTCATCTCACCTACCAAATGTTTCGGTCTTTTTTCTGTGTCTTATCTTCTTTACCTAACGTCTATTGGGTTTTAAAGACAATGATTATTTTTACAAGCTAGAAATAAGAAAAAGGAGGAGAAGAAGAAGAAGAAGAAGAAGAAGAAGAAGAAGAAGAAGAAGAAAGAGAAAAAGAAGAAGAGGAAGCAGAAGAAGAAGAAGGAGGAGGAGGAAGAGGAGGAGGAGAAAAGAGACATGATAAGGACAGACTATCATAGTAGAATACTGCGAAAGTTAATAAGATATAATAAAAGTATAATTGGTACTATGTAAAACTATATATATACATATATATAAGCCAACGATCCGGGTTCAATTCCCGGCGGAGACATTTTTTCAGCCTTTGCAAAAATTTCAAAAAGGGAGGACAGCTCTGGGGAACTTTGATTTAAGCTAGCAACCATTATTCTCTCATTTCTTTCACATTTATATATATATATATATATATATATATATATATATATATATATATATAGTTGGGCTTTTTTTTACTTTGAGCTGCAGACAAAATTCAGTAAATGAATAAATAAGAAAAATGAATACGATACAAGTGACATAAAAATAACTGAAATACGTGAATACGAAACGATTTTCAACGCTCGCGAAATATTCAACTTTAGCTTTAACTTAAATTACAAGCAGTCCGGTAGATAGCATGATATTTAAGACACGGCCGGTAGTATAGATATATATAGAAAAATGAAGTGATAATTTATTGTCGGTCATTGTCTATCTTGGGAAATTACTTGAAAGCCTGTAATTGATTTGCTTGTTTTAATGAACTTTTCTTCTCAGAGGACTGAATGACGTCATCAAAATCTGTATACAAGACAAAGGTCCTGAGGGGATTTTTGTTATAGTTCCCCAAAGTTGCCAGTCCAATCCCTTTCTTTTAATTGGGTTTGGCACTGACACATGAAAGATATAAACTGAATTTAGATACTCAAGTTAATAAATCTCTATTCATTAAAAATAAAAAAACCTGGAAGTTTCGTAAAGAAGGTGAAGCAATGACTCACATTGATAATAATACATAAATAAACTTATCACTAGATAATTTAATGATAATGATCACAATGATAATGATAATAATAATGATGGCGATGATGATCATAATAATAATAATTATAATTATAATAATATTAATAATAACCATAATGATAATAATAATAATAATAGTAATAATAATAATAATTATAATAATAATATTTATTACCGAAGTTCTGGGTTACACCAACTCATTTCCCCGAGCCAGGTATACGGCACATTATACCAAGGAGTTAACTCCTTGATTATACCACTCATGAAAATGATGAATACAGACTTAAATGTAACCGTTAACAGCGTAAACGAGAGGATCGGCTTGGCTCGTTCGCTCACGCCCAGCATGGGTTCTGTGGAGGCTCAGGCAGGACTCGGTCGTCAATCTACTACTGGACCAAAACAATCAATAAGACGACAATGGCGCAGAATAGACAACACAAACGTCATGGAATGTTATGTTAAGAGCAAACCAGACAAGGAAAGAGGCTACATCAAGAGAATGTACCAGATCTGGCAAGACAGAGGTCTATTCCCAACATCAGAGCAGAGGCTGGCGGATCAGGTACGTGTGATACAAAGAAATAAATTATTGACAGAAGTCGAGAGGGAAGAGATCAAACGAATAGCAGTGACAGATGAGCAGGAGGAGATTCCACAAGAAAGGGAAGAAAAACAGAGAGAAGCGACAGCACCGAAAGAAACAGAACTAAATACGCCTACTGACTAAACGAGGAGCAGAAAGAGATAACAGGAAGAGATTGTTGTAGGTGTAACACCAGGAGATCACCCCACTCCCCTAGTCTAAAAGGAATACCACGAGAGAAACTTTCGAAAGAAACTCAAAAAGTCAATTGGGTAGGCCTAATAAAGTTTCTCTCGTCAGATAGCATTGAGGATACCAATAATCTTATCTATGCTCAAGCAATCCCAGTAACAGAGAGACTAGGTGTCAGAAAACGGGACAATACAACAAAATCTCTTCTACCCCCATGGAAAAGGAGACTTGAAAACCAGGTAAAGGGATGGAGATAAGATCTATCGAGATTGACAGAGATCCAGAACGGTCATAGCAGAATGAATGATTACCATTACCTAGATGAGAAGTATGGTGTTCAGAGGAAAGGAATGGAGACGGTGATAGAGGAATTGAAGCAAAGAATCATCAGTAGTACGGCGAAAATTAAGAGATACACTGATAGAGTAGCACTGTACAAGGAAAATGCAATGTTCGAGAAAAATCAGAAAAGGTTCTATCAAGAAATCAATGGAAAGATGAAAGATGAAGTTCCACCACCTGAACCAGCAGCAACGATTGCCTTCTGGAGCAACATCTGGAGTCAGCGACATTACCGCAATCGAGAAGCTCAGCTAGTGGTTGAAGACAACCAAAGAAGAGTGTGCAAATATAATTCCCTAGGATGATTTGACAATCAACAAGAATCAGCTAGAAAAGATCATTCACAAGTTGGCACTATGGAAGGCTGCCGGTCCAGACGGAGTGCAAGCTTTCTGGATAAAACGATTCACAACTTTGCACGAAAGGCTCAGGCAGCAAATGAAGGAAATTGTTGTGAGCGGAAATCCACCTGAATGGATGGCAAAAGGAAGAACAGTCCTCATCCCTAAGGATTCTACCAAAGGTAATGTACCAATGAACTACCGGCCAATCACATGCTTGCCGGTCCTATGGAAGGTATTAACGGGAATATTATCCGAGGAGATTTTACCAACATCTCAATGACCAAGATATAACGCCATGTGAACAGAAGGGATGTGCGAGAGGAAGCAGGGGTATAAAGGATCAACTATCGACAAAGGGGTGATGAAATAGCGCAAGAAAAGGAAAACAAACTTGGCAATGGCATGGACTGACTACATGAAAACTTATAACATGGTCCCACACTCCTGGATCAATGAGTCTCTGGAAATGCTGGGAGTTGCAGACAACATCACAAGGTTCCGCAGCAAAAGTATGACTAAAATGGAGAACGAAGCTGGAAAGCAGCGGTGAAGTGCTTGGAGGGGTCACTATCAAGAGAGGAATCTTTCAAGGAGATAGTTTATCTCCACCATTGTTTGTGATGGCTATGACCCCATTATCACAGGTGCTAAGGAGATCCAGACTTGGATATGAATTAAAAAGCAAGGCAATGTGAAGAAATCGGTATACAGTTTGGGCTGGATAAATGTGCAGTGATCACTCTACAGAGAGGTAAACAAATCAATGGTAGCAGCTTCAGAATGCCAAATGGTGAAGAGATCAGAGCAATGGGAGCAGACGATACTTACAAATATCTAGGAGTACTAGAGGCAGATCGGGTGAAACACCAAGCTATGGCATGTATGAAGAAGAAGATTGAAGCCGAATACATGAGAAGAGTTCCAAAGGTGCTCAAATCTAACTCAATGCTGGAAACATAGTCAAAACTATCAATACATGGGCAGTGACCCTGTTGAGATACGCTGCAGGCATAGCAGACTGGAACCAACAGGAGCTGGATACTTAGGACAGAAAAACAAGGAAATTGTTGAATATGCATGGGTTTTTCCACCCCAAGTCTGATGTGAATAGGCTATAAATTATGTGCCAAGTGAGCACGGACGACGCGGACTGATTTGATTTGATTTGAATTTATTCAGACATTATAAAAACATGTCTCGGGAAAACAAAAAAGGTTTGACCAACCCATACAAGTCTGTTTCCCGGATATAAACAACAAGTACGTTCAATATCATAAACATATTGCACAAAGTATTATTTAAAAGATGTAAACGATAGATAATAATGATTGCAAGTAAAATCACTGTATTATTGCAGAGTACAAAATTAATTAGTTGAGGTATAGCATCTGTGAAATTAACTATGTGGGTTGAGATGGTTATTTAACGCTTTTTTAAACATGCTAAGAGTTTTCATATTGACTACATTCTTCGGAAGTTTGTTCCAATCATTCATGGTTTTAGGATAATATGAGTTCATATAATAATCTGTTCTTGCGAAGGGTACATGCATCTTTAAGTTATGATCGTTTCTTCCAATTCTGTTCGCAGGTGTGCACCTGTCTTTATGTCCTATAACTATTAAACCATTAACAAGCTTATAATAAAACACCAGTCGGAAGTACTTTCGTCTATTCTCTAATGTATTCATACTTAACTTTTGTAATAAAGTATCATAACTAGTGATCCAGTCTTTGCACATCATTCTTAAATAGCGCTTTTGAATTCGTTCAACCTGTTGTTTTTGTGAATTTCTATATGGATCCCATGCTATACAACAATAATCCAAACGTGAGCGTACTAAAGATTCATAAAGATTTGTTAAAACAGATTTTGGACAGTCAATAAAGTTCCTCCGTATGATACCAACAAGTCTATTGCACTTCACATGTAATTCAGAACAATGATCATTCCAATTTAAAGTATTGTTGATCATAAGACCTAAATATTTCTCTGACATTGTATTTTGTAGCTCCTGACCACCAATAGTATATGCGTAAGTTATATCATGAAGCTTCCGAGACATCGTCATGATCTTGCATTTAGATAAATTAAAATCAAGCATCCATGTCTTAGACCACTGATTTAAAACTTCCACATCATTTTGTAAAATTTTACAATCATCTAAAGTAGAAATACGACGATATAAAATACAATCATCAGCATATAATCTAATGGTAGAGGCGATGTTATTAGATATATCATTAATAAAACATAGAAATAACGCCGGACCCAAAATTGTACCTTGAGCAACACCAGATTTAACATCAATCCATGAAGAAAATTCACCATTAATAACAACTCTTTGCGATCTTTTTTGTAAAAAATTCATTATCCAATTTAAATTAGTTGATTTCACTCCGTATACTTGTAGTTTTGTTCTTAAAAGTTCATGGGACACACTGTCGAATGCCCTAGCAAAATCAAGAAAAGCAATATGAACACTTGAACCCGTTTCCAAAATATATGACCAATCATCGATAGCCTCTACTAATTGAGTTTCGCATGATCTCTTTTCACGAAAACCATGTTGGTTATCACATAAAATGTTATTATTGTTAAAATGTTGAAATAGGCGTTTACAGACTATTCTTTCTAAAATCTTACATGTGACAGACGTTAACGATATTGGCCGGTAATTACTAGCGTCTTCTTTGTTGCCTTTTTTATATATAGGACAAACATTTGCTCTGAGCCAGTCTTCTGGTAAAATGCCGGATGACAAAGACATGTTAAAAAGTTTACAGAGAGAAGGCGTTAATTGGTCTGCACCTTCCTTTAACAAACGTGGAGATATTTCATCAGGTCCCTGTGCTTTTGAAACGTCTATACTTTTCAACAATTTTAAAACCTCAGTCTCTGTACATTGAATGTCCTTCATAATAGGTGCTTTACTGCTATATTCAGGTATTGAGAGGCTTACGTGATCTTTAAAAGCTTGATTAAATTGTACATTGAAAGCATCAGCCTTTTGTTGATCTTCTGTTATAAGCGTACCATTGACCTTTAAGCATTCAACCGTACTATGATCACATTTTCTAGACTTGATAAAACTCCAAAACAATTTCGGGTTATGTTTTAAGCTTTTACACAAATCATTCTTTAAAAAAGACACATAGTTAGATTTAATTTTCTTCTTTACTTCTCTCCTTAATTGCCGATACCTTTCCCAGTGAGATTCTTTACGTGACTTTTTAGCTATGTTAAACATTCTATTTCGTTTTCTAATCATTTTTTTTACATCCTTATTTATCCATTGAACATTAGATCCTTTTGTCACATTGCCATATGGGATATTTGCATCGCAAATCTTCATCACAACATGTTTCCACGATTGCCAGTGGTGTTCTATATCATATGCATTGTTTTCATCTACTGATGGTAGAAGAAACTGTAAGGTATGAAGAACAGAGCTTATACTGCTATCTTGATGGAAAGAAGGATGAAATTATGACTGCCATTAGAGGGTCTATGAAGAAAGGAAAAGACTTGACAGCAAAACAGCTCGAGGCTGATCAGAGAAATTGGAGACTTAAAGGATGGAAAGGAAAGGTGATGCACAGACAACATCTAAGACAGACAGAGGAATTTGCGGCACCAGAGAGTTGGCAATGGTTGAAAAGAGGAAGCCTGAAAAGGGAGACTGAAAGTCTGTTAGTTGCTGCTCAGGACCAGGCTTTGAGAACAAACTACAGGAAAGCAAAATTGAGAAACAGGAAACATCACCATCATGCAGAATGTGCCATAGAAGATATGAAACGGTAACGCATCTTGTGAGTGAATGCAGTAAAATGGCACAGACATAGTACAAGGGAAGGCATGAAAGAGTGGCTGCTGCAGTCCATTGGGGTCTGGCGAAGAAGTATGAACTACCGCATGCAGACAAATGGTACGATCACAGGGCGGAACCCGTGATCGAGAATGAAGATGTAAAACTTATGTGGAACTTCAACATCCAAACAGACAAGGTTATACAAGGCTAGAAGACCAGACATCATTCTAACGAAAAAGAAAGACAAGGAATATCTCATCATAGACAATTCCTGGAGACTGCAGGGCGTGGAGTAAGGAGGAAGAAAAAATACAAAAGTACAACGACCTGGCATGGGAACTAAGAAGGATATGGGAGGTGAAGACTAGAGTCATACCAATAGTGATCGGAGCCTTAGGAACGGTGACAACAAGACATATGAGCTTCCTGGCTGATCTTGGAGTCGACGTATCATTCGAAACCGTACAGAAAGCAAGCCTGCTCGGGACAGCATATATTCAGCGAAAGGTCATGGACTAGAATAAAAAGGAGAATTGCGAATAAGATGATGACTTGTTGAAACAAAGAGTAACCCTAGATTTCTGGATGAAATCCGGATACTTCTTAATTTACCAACTGAACATTAGCTTGTGGACAAATCGATAATAATAATGATAATAAAAATAATAAGAAGAAGACGAAGAAGAAGAAGAATAATGATAATGATAATACTACTACTACTACTACTACCAATAATAATAATAAGAAGAAGAATGATAATAAAAATAATAATAATGATGATGATAACAATAACAATCTCTGTCAATTTCTCTTTCATGAAAAAAAAAATAAACACTATTTCAGAGCTCAACAGCTTTCTTCTAAGAAGCGAAATGAGTTAGAAAATGATTAATACGCGTGCAATATGTGAGCATTGCGACAAGGCTTTGAGCGAGTTTTTATCTATCTTTGTTTTTATTATTATTTATTTATCTTTTTAAGCATTAAAACAGTATACAAAATCAACCATGGAGCCAATTTACAAGAATGAAAATATCCAAAATGACATACCTTCCGTTTTGCGTCTTTCCAATCGTCTATATATTCTATAGACTGAGTTTAATGACATTTTCTTTCTTTCCTTTGCTACCAGGTAACTTGAGAACCGTGCCTGGAGCAGGACGCTACTCTGTATGAAAACATACTAGTAAAAATACTAATTATAATTTCTGAGAGAAAAGGAAAAAAGAAAAAGACAAGTGAAATGCCTCAAAGGTAAAATCGTTTATGGCGGTGCAATATCATCTCCGTACAATTCATGTGAATAGCTTTATTTTTTAGATATCCTTCTTCATGTTTATTATTTGTTTTCATAAATATTTGTCACATATAGTTATATATCTATAAATATTGTACTTTTACATACGTCATGAATTTTTTTTTTAATGTTTTAGAATTTCCATTCTAAAATTTCCCGTACGTCCGAGCAAGTTTTGCATAACGTCCGCATCTAAATGAAATGAAAACCTGTTTAAAATAAGTTATTATTTCATTAAACTTATTTCCGATTACATACATTTTACAAACTAAAGCAAATACAAATAAATATCAAAAATAAAATACAAACAGTTCGGATTTAGGCGAATGTTGACGAAAGCATGAAACTTCATAACTAGATAAATTACGATTTGGGCTTTTATGGTATGAAAACAATCATTCATATTCATAATTACAACTTTGTAACATACGAAATGACAATGACAATTACAATTCAATTGAAAACTGGTTTTAAAAAAATGCCCCAGTCGATTATTTGTATATTATATATTTAAATTGTTCTTCGATCTTTTCTTTGAATACTTTGACTTTTGTAAACTTATAGCCATACCTGTTAAAGGTCACAAGTCCATAATTGATGATTTTCTTACATGGACCAGAACCTATTGCATTCCTTCCCCTAGCTACAAAATAAAACAAAACATAGTCATTTGATATATATATTATGGAGAACATAATACACAATCATAATTTGATAAGTAATTACAAACGTAACGGAAATTAGTATAAAGAGTCAATTTTCCCCGATGGCTAATGCATCTAATACATGTTTTCACACCAGTAACTTTCGGGAATAAAAAGATCTTGCAACAGATATGCCCGAAACAATATATTAATATTCCCCTTATTTTTAAAATGTTTTTGTTGCGATATTATTTCTCTTTAATTGCATTATAAGGGGTTGTTTTGTTTCTTCGATGTGATAAAAAATCATTAGTTATATTTGACATTTTCATTCAAGACTACTTGGAATACACTGCATGGTCTCAGGTAGCGGGGGTGGGGGGAAGGAAACGTATAATTAATTTTCCTTGAATTCATATTTACATTTTCTTGTATCTTTTCTAGTTAATTCGTAAGTTAGTTATATAGTTTAGATCCAGGAATTCAACACACTACTCCCATTGCATGCCCCTAGAGAAAATCTGAAACCCTAACGATCATTTCAAACCCGACTCTATTTCCATTGCTTTAAACAATTAATAGCTGACACATTTCTGGAAACACTACAAATTTGGGTCCCGTTTCATTAAAACTCGTTTTACAACTGTCAATCAAATGAAATTCTATCAGTAGCTTATATCAGTTATTGTAACGCGTTATTGACAACTTGTTTTATGAAACAGGGCACTGCACAGTCTGGTGGGACCATGGGCTGCAGAAAGTCCGTTCAAATTTCGACGAAGCTAATCATTTGGACAGCAGTGGTTTCCAATCAATGTGTGATGTCGTGACAGGACAGTGGGGGTACATCGTCGAAACGAACGACAAAAGCCAGAAAAAAATATATTCGACCAGGAGTTCGGTGGATAAAAGGTTACCCTCCTGACAGGCACCTGAGAGTGACTTTTAAAAACTGTGATTCTGAAGGTTGCTGTCTTCCCTTCCCAAAATTCTCTGATATGCATTAATAGAATCTTCACATTTGGGGTATCTTTTCCACTTCAAAATTCTCTGACAAGGCAGAAGAGGGTTTACTAATTTTGGAGTGGCTTTGCACTCCGGAATTCGCTGATAGTGGTCCCTAAAGCACCACAGCAACCCCTATAGCACCCCAACATTCACCCCTGAAAATAAATTAACAGCTTCAGCACCCCAGCATCCATAGCTCTTATGTACATGTCCGGCCCAAAGGACAATACAACCCAAATTACACTTGAGTTGAATTCATGAAAGTCATTTGGGATGGTGGTGTTGATTAATACTGGTTGTCGGTGCTGGGTAATGGATTTGGAATCAATAGCCGACTGGTCGTTTATTATTCGGTGATCAATCGCCGACCTTAATTTCAAACACTTTTCGAGCACTAAAGAATAGTCGAAGTTCAGTCTGAGACCTGTCGCCAACCTTCAAAAAACCTAGAAATACCTCTTCCAGCAGCGTAAACGTCCAGTTTACCAAAATGCTCCGACAACCAGATGCTGACTGCTGACAACCAAATAAAGATTGACAAAAACCTCTTTGAGGTCTCAAACAACCAACTCCCGACCAGTGGTTGTCAGAAATCAGCAACTGGTTGCAAGACCAGTGAGACCATGGCTCAAACCTCCAGCCTGTAGTGTCGTAATATACATGTATTGCACACCTAGCGTTCCATAGTCAGCCGATAAACATGGAGTCGAAGTTACAAATAAAACCAGTACACCGTACTGTCTTTGAACTGTAAAACAATGTCTAAATTGTGTCCGTGATTTAACACTAGTACTCTACATTGGCGATGAGGGAATGGGCAAACGATGGCCACATTAACAATTCCACCGCCTCCACCTCTGAAGATTGATTCAACAAATCTTGCAACCAGTTTCAAAAAGTTCAAGCAGTGTGGCGACTCTGCTAGCCGTGATCGGGCAGCCAGCGGTCGACCTGTACAACACCTTTACGTGGGCTCACGAAGCTGATGCCAAGACATATCAGAAGGTAATCGATCATTTTGAAGTACATTGCAAGGGACATGCCAATACCACATCTCTATAAAAGTCATTAGCAGAAACGTGTGAATTTGAAACATTGACGGAATCTCTTATCAGGGACAGGGTAATCTTGGTATGAGAAAATGAGAACAAACATTCGTCAACGTCTCCTCCGTGAAGCACACTTGACCCTAGACCAAGCCATCACGATTGTACAAGCAGCTGAAGCAGCCACTGCGCATGCCAGTGATATTGCAAAGAACACGAGTGACACTTCCGATGTGCATTACGTCAAGCACGGACGTCAACACCGTCAGAAACCTGCTCAAGCTAAACAAAAGCATAGCTTAAGGTTAAAGATCTGCCGCCACTGTGGTGACAAAATTAATATCTTCATACTGATTATCCATGTCCAGCACAAGGAAAAACTTGTGCATTCTGCAAAAAGCTAAATCACTTTGTTTAAGTTTGCAAAACCAAACTGAAACAACAAGCAGCGGTGAACCTACTAGAACAGACAACGCAACACTCACAGCCACAGCCATCTCAGCAAACGGCGCAAGGTGAGACAACTAACGAGGACTATCTATTCGCCATAAGGCCATCAGATTCGAGTAATCAATTGCTCAAAGTATCCTTGCTCATCAATGATGTCAAGACTACAGCTGTCATTGACACAGGTACGTCAGTGAACATCATGAGTAGACAAACTCTAAACGCAGTTTGCAAAGACCAATCACCACTCGAACCCACAAGTAAACAAGTCTATGCATTTGGTGTCAACAGTCCCATGGAAGTTCTTGGGAAAATCTCTCTGCTAATACGTCACAAAGCGCAGACGCAAAGGGCTGTATTCTTCATTACAGAGCACAGTGATCCTACGCTGCTACGCCTGAATACTGCGAAAGAGCTCCACATGATCGCTGTTATATACAATGTTCAAGCAGCACCATCAATCATCGATGAATTCAGTGATCGCTTTGTTGGACTAGGCAAGCTAGCAGGTGTCACATGCAAACTTCACGTGGATCATTCCATCACTCCTGTTACTCAACCGCATCGCAGGATACCTTTTCCATGTTAGGCGACATGTCGAAGCTGAAGTTGTACGCCTACAAGAATTGGACATCATTGAGCCGGTGCATAGTAAACCTACACCATGGCTTTCTACAATTCGAGTTGTACCGAAACCAAAACAACCAAGCAAAATCAGAATCTGCGTCGATATGAGAGCTGTAAACAAAGCTATCGACATACTAGCTAAGCTAAACGGGTCAACCATGTTTGAAAAGCTTGACCTCAACAGTGGGTATCGCCAGATTGAACTAGATGAGACATCACGTTACCTCCACCCATGTTGGATTGTTTCAGTACAAGAGATTGAATTTCGGAGTCAACAGTGGAGCAGAGCAGTTCCAGAATTTCATTCAGTCAGCCTTAGCAGGGCTCCATGGAGTGACGACATATTGGTCTATGTCAAAGATCAACAAGAGCACGATGAACAGTTGGTGAAATGCATGATATCACCAAGTCCCACAAAAGTCCAGTCGTTGATCAAGGCAGCACCTCCTAGCAATCGAGAAGAAGTCCGAAGCTTTCTTCGCTTAGGTTCATCCCAAACCTTGCATCGTTATCTGAACCACTTCGTGATCTGGCCAGACAAAGCGTTCCGTGGTTATGGGAAAATCGTCATGCCAAATCCTTCACTGACATCAAGCACGCAATAACACAGCACTGTCACATGGCATATTTCGACTCACATCTCCAGTCTACAGTCGTTGTAGATGCTAGTCCTGTTGGGCTATGTGCCATGCTAGTACAGCACAGTGATCGAAGCGACAAAATCGTACCACTCGCGAGCCGTTCATTAACAGCTGTAGAGAAGCGGTATTCACAAACCGAGAGTGAAGCCCTAGCAGTAACATGGGGAATTATCCACTTCCATCTCTACTAATATGACAGCAAGTTCACGGTCATTACAGATCATAAGCCACTAGTGTCATTGTTCAACAGATCGAACTCATCTCCGCCAGCGAGAATCGAAAGATGGATGCTCCACCTTTAGCAGTATGATTTTGTACTAGAATACCAACCAGGTGTAATCAACCCGGCCGACTATTTGTCGCGACATCCGTTACCTAGCACGTCAACAGTTGAGCCAAACGCAGAAGAGCACATCAACTTTATAGTTGAAAATGCGGTGCCCAAATCGATCAACATGGATGAGATCATTGCTGCAACCACATCTGATCATGCTCTGCAAGCGTGCATGAAAGCGGTCAAGGAGAATAGCTGGCACTCGATAGCTAAAGAACGAGCTTAGTGTAGCAAAAGACGGAAAAGTGCTACTCCGTGATCACAGAATTGTGATTCCGTCTTGCCTTCGTGATCGCATAATAACAATCGCACACCAAGGGCACCAAGGTGTCGTTCGTACAAAGCAACTAATTCGCGAAAAAGTTTGGTTTCCTGGTATCGACAAGCGCGTGGAAGAACAGATTAGTCAATGTATTCCATGCCAAGCAACAAGCAATTCAACTACGCGTGAACCCATCCAAATGTCAGCACTTCCACCACATCCTTGGAAAGAAGTCAGCATAGACTTCTCAGATCTTCCAACCGGAGAGCACCTTCTTGTCATCGTCGATGACTACAGCAGATTCCCAGTAGTGGAAATTCTCACATCTACTTCCAGTAAAGCGGCTATCCCACATCTCGATCGCATATTTGCATTGTTTGTTTGTCCGTACAGATAACGGACCACCGTTCAATAGTGAATACTTCATGAAATTCTCGCAATACTTGGGATTCCGACATCGCAGAGTCACTCCGCGATGGTCACATGCCAATGGTGAAGTCGAGCAATTCATGCACGTTCTAAAGAAAGTTTTCCGCACAGCATCCGCCGAGCGTAAGTCATGGAAAGAAGATCTTTACACATTTCTGAGAAATTACCGAGCTACTCCAGACAGCACATCTGGAGTACCACCAGCGACAGTAATGTTCCAGCGTCCAATCCACACTCGTTTACATGAGCCTCAATCGCACGCTGAAAATGACAGCGAAATTCGCAATCGCGATAAGTCCATGAAGCAGAAGCAGAAGGTAAACGCGGAAAAGCATCAAAGAATCAGAAAATCCCGAATAGAAGTTGGTAGCTATGTCCTTGTGAAGCGTGATGGGCATATCGGAAAATGCACCACTCCTTTCGACAACAGACCTCTGAAGGTCATAGCGATAAAGGGTTCGCAAATTGTTGCATCTCGTGGCTCCTACCGCATAACGCGAAACTCATCGCACTTCAAAGTCTTGAAAGGTCAGCATGACATTCACGCTGCGACAAATGACTACGATGATGACACATCTTTGGCACAAATTGCAAACCCTCCTCCAAATGAGAACATACAAACATCTCCCATAGTAGCGCGAAGGAATCCAACCCGTGATCGTGCTCCACCTTCGTATCTGAATGACTATACTTAATTGTATAACTCACGAAACAAGAACAAAAAGAAGATTTTTCAACAAAATATAGTTTGTTGTATCACATTCGCTACCATGTTTATGTTATTGATATAATGAGAATATAAAGTCATAATGTTTGGTTTCAGCTTAATATGCAAGTAAATATATAGATCCATGAAGTATTGTAATCGAATAGCATTGCTTCGATGACATACAAAATTGAAGTAGTCGGGAAATAAAGGCTAGAACAGAGCTATCAGTCATTTTATGTTAAAGTAGATATTCAAAGAAAATCACAAATATGGCAATTAATGTATCACTAGAAACTGGGAAGCTTACAGATGGCAATCGTATAAGTTTTATGTCAACTGCGTATCTGGTGATTATAAAAACAACACAAATAAAAGCTCTTCTCAGCATCTGGAATATCCGAGGATTCGCCAGAAATATAGCGATGTTTTGATGTCGTCACACTCGGGATCGATCCTGCTTAAGCAGACGACGTCCTATAATGAATGAACGTAATTGCAATGCAATTATTTATCAAATTATAAAGAGTTTGGTGTATTTAAACATGACCTTATTTCACACCATTATAAAGGGAAAGTGAAACTGATTCTGATAGCTAAAACCGTTTGATTGTAAATACATAGGAGAAGGGTCAATGATCAATGAAATAAACCCCACTTTCAAATTGAAAAGCCCTCCGAATAATAGCAGGATGGTATTCGTTCCCTCTTGAAACGCCGAACATGGCCCGGTGCAAGCAGCTGAAAATACAATGGCGTCTTATTTTGTTTACAAGTGACTGATTCCTTAACGCTGCATTTTTCATCAAAATAATACCATACACGAAGTTAAGAGTGAGGCAACAGACTAACATTAAGACTGACGCTAGTGAAGGAAGAGAAATAAGTGAAGAGGAGATGACAAAATAGGCTCTGAAAAATGTGTAAGATGTTATGGGACATCGTCTGCTTAGACAGGACTGGTCCAGGGTGTGTCGTCACATATCTCAGCAGCGTTTGAGGAGCTCTTCAGCTGCTATATCGGGGGCTGTATTTTACCGTTTTATAATTGATAATAATCATTACTTCAAATGTTTCCAAGCGTTGAATTTGGATAACCTTGTTTAATTTATGCCATCTATGCAATAATAAGTATTAAGCCAATATTTAAAATCATTAACGTTCTACTTTAAAAGAAGAACATTCATTATACTGTATTAACTTTGTAGAGTTTGTGTTTTACAAGTCTAAAATTCTTTTATGTCTATTTATCAGTACAGATATTAAGAATGTATTGATCTGACAAACAAGAAATGAAAGTAAGCAGATTGTATCAAATATCACTTTTGTCAACACAGACATTTTGTTCCTTGTTGACAAATTACACAGGTTTGAATTTTTACACAAAGAGTTTACATGATTTTGACAGATGATTAACGTTGGTACATGTATATTTATTTTCAGAAGAGAAATACATGTATTTTGAGGAAAAGTGCATTTCCAGATTATGTTGTCAAAAGGAAAGTCACTTCTCCTAAATAACATGTAACCCTTTGACTTTTGTTATATTTTATATTGTGTTGTAAAGAAGAAAGTCACTTCTTGTATATGATAATCTACGTAAATAGAAAAGTCTATATGTTGTGTATTTTTAAGAGAAAGTCTCTCTGTATAGTATAAACAGAAAATTTATCTGTCATGTATTTTGAAGAGAAAAGTCTCTCTGAAACAAAAACAAAAACCAAAAAGAAGTTTTCAGAGTTCATAATAATGGTTCAAGCAGTTTGTTTCACATACATGTCATACATGTAAGTTGTTAAAACAACATAAAAAACAAGAGGTTTTCACTATAACTATCTCTAGAAGACTTAATATGATTTATGTAAATAACTTTATATAATATCTTTGGACACACAATGCTAATATTTGTTATGTAAGCATGCATAAAATGGTAAGCATGCATAAAATGGTAAGCAGACAACATTGCATATCTGAAGCAACTTATTATGTTATGCATTTTATGACATTCAAATTGATACAAAATGTTATATCAACCATATTAATAATAATAATAATAATAATAATACATTTATAAAGCGCAGTAACTATCCAACAATTTGTATATATTCCAGTGCGCTGCATGAGTTCCTGATATAATAATAATAATAATATTCCGCTTTTATATAGCGCCTAATACATTGTGTTTCTAAGCGCTTTACAGATATATATGCTTGTTATTAATTGAATAGATACGCTTTGAGTTTTGATTTAAACATATTCACAGATGGGGATTTCCTGACTTCCAATGGCAAGTTATTCCAGAGTTTAGGGGCTGCACAAGCAAATGAATTATTGGATTAAGATGTAATACACTAAAGTATATGATTTCAGTAACTAGCAAAGTTTATCTTAATATTTCAGAGCAAACCAAATGTTTGTAATATTGAGTTCAATTCGCAAGTTAGGAGGATTGTAGTGTCGTAATATACATGTATTACACACCTAGCGTTCCATAGTCAGTCGATAAGCATGGAGTCGAAGTTACAAATAAAACGAGTACACCGTACTGTCTTTGAACTGTAAAACAATGTCTAAACTGTGTCCGTGATTTAACACTAGTACTCTACACAGCCAACCAAAATGCTCCGATGACCAGTCGCCAACCCCTGACAACCTTTCGAAAACTGACAAAACCCTCTTTGCGATCCCTGAGAACTTACAACCGACCAGTGGTTGTCGGAAGTCGGCAAACAGTCGTAAGGCCAGTGATACCATGGCTTTAACGCGACATTGATGACCATTAAATGACTCACGTACGGCTAAAGAGCCTGAGCGAGTCTTGATTTGTTGGGAGGGGGGGGGGGGGGTAATGATATTTAATTGATCACAATAACTCTTACTCCATCATCTATTGCAGGATTTCGATGATAATTATCAGATGGTTGCCATTGCAAAGACTGCAAACATTTCCTCAGCTGAATGTGTATGTACATTTTTTTGTCCTGAGTGCCGCGTTTTAATAGACAAGAAGCTCATTTCAAAGTTCGTGGCATTTCATTCATACCTCTTTGGCTTAACAAGGCGTTCAGTGAGATTTGGGATGAGATCTAGGTGGGGTAAGGTAAATCTTTTCCTAAAGCTTGCGTCACGTTGTATGTAAGTAGTTAATGTAGCTTTAATGCATGCGGCAGACAGATTAAGGGAGATCAATATCGGAAGACTAGGCAGAGCATTAAAGGCGTTTTCTACTTTAAGATCTACAAAAACAACAAGAGGAGCAGCAACAGCAACAGCGCAACAGCAGTTTAAAAAGAGAGAAAAGGGGATCTAACATTTTAAACAGCGAATCAATGCAGATTGTGTCCTATCTGTTGTGCAAAGACATGACGTGCATATTGCGTTTTAATGGTAAGAGGTGAAACCATGCTCACAGTGCCATATCTCGAGTATTAAAACGAACCTGGATGACAGCTTTTATAGATTAATCCCTGAAAAAGACGATATGAATTGATAATCCTGCTTAGCACAAGGGATAAAATAAGAAAATTCTGTATTGTGGAAATGTTAATGTATTCCACGGATCTTACCTGAACTATCCCCTTTTAATAGTAAAAGTTCATGAAACAACAAATTGAAAAAAAACTCTTTGATGGTAATAAGCAGGATGAAAGGTCGAATAAAAATTGATAACGGGAGGGAGAATAGTACATTGATGTTCTGAAATATTGTATTTCTTATAGCCTATCACATAGATATTTGCTTGCATTGTTTGCCGATGGAAAGCGGAGATCATCACGGTATATTTAGGGCTTTCATCCGGGATTTTATGTACCACATCCGGATGTATATAGAGCTTCGAAAGTTCATGCATCTCTTATGATGCTTTATGGTTCTCTCTAACATATTGGAATACTTTAATTTCTTTTCTAACTGTAAAAGTTTTGAAAAAAATATAAACTTGGTATTGAAAAAAATAAGGTAAAGAAAAGATTTACATATTGTCATCCTACCTAAGAGGGATAAATGAAAATACATATCTTTGTCAAATTCTAAATATTTTCGCTTTCAACAACCTTTCAGACCCTTTTCTTCGAATGAGCATTTTTCAAAATGTATCTTTAAAATATCAGATATACAATTAAAGTCAAGGGAAAGTTTTATTTTATTTAAGTTCCTGAAGGTTCCTTTTGCCTTGAGCTGTTGATATTAATCTGAAACGGCGCCAGTTCTCAGACGCTCTAAAACGGATAATTTGTTGTAACCTTTCATAACTTTATTTTGTATCATTTATTCCCTTTTTATAATCATTAGGCCATCGCCAATTATTATTTCAGTCACCAAGACCCATCAGAATGATTTTATATCCTTTTGTTTCTTTTTCCGCCGAGGAAATTTTAGAAGTTGTGAGATTTGTTCCCGAGCTTTTACATAGCACATTTAGTGAGGGATGAATTTTTTTCCTCTAAGACTTTATAAGGCTTTTATTTAAAAAAAAAAGAAATCATATTCTAATATCAATCCACTCTTTCTCTCTCTCCCTCTCTCTCTCTTCTCTTTCTCTCTCTATCTCTCTCATTATCACACTTTCTATTTTCACTTTTTTCCGATCTCGGTTGTTTTCGTTGACGAGGATGTTGCATTGATATGAAAATGACACAAATGAAGAAATATGTAGAGAATAAATAGTTAGGGAAGGTACATTACACGACAACAAGGTTTTGTATACATGGAGATGTATGTACATGGTGTAAGGAGCTGTCTTTTTTCTACCCCTTGCTCGAAAACTTAGTGTGTTCACTCTGTATATACATGATGTAATCCAAGACTGTTCCAGGGTTCAAAATGACCATTTATTTAGCAGAAAGCGAGGCGATTTCACGAGATATTACCGCCACCCCCACCCTTGTCAGTCGTCATGTGTAACAGAGGTTACGGGTGAACCTGATTTAAGACACTATCATGACTCTGAAGAGGGCAGTTATCAGGCTGTCCATAGACCCTGTATTGTAGATGCTCACAGCAAGAGATTGGCAAAGTTGGAGTCGGCTCAGTTAAGGCTCTATGTCAAAATAGGGTTTGTGCCTGCAGACTACCCACACCCCCTTCCACTTGTAAAAATAATATGACAAGAAATTTTCACTTTTGTCACGGGCAAAATTGTAAAGTTTCGTCCCGAGGTCCAAAATAATGTATTTTTCTTTTTCATAATCCCTTCAAAATCCAGTCCCTTTCCATGAATAAAAATATACGTTCCACTCTTTTTATTGTTTTTTCAACTAGTTTTATATTTAAAACAAGGATTGCAAGTCCTCGTTTTGTAACCTTTTAAAGTTCAAAATATTGGCGAGGGAGAAGGACAGGGACACAGTAAAATCGTCCGTTTGGAGCCTGAAGGGCATTAGCGCATATACCTTAACACAGAGTTAACGTCATTCTGGCGCTCAACAGACGAAATTATGGCGTGGATATTGTGGCCGAAAATGCGAATGTGAAATGGATATTCACTGTGCCTATGGGCAAGTGGTATGAGGAAGAACATGATGGAATATTCAAGTCTGTCATCCCGGATTTCAAACTCTTTATAGGAAGGATAAAGCCTCGAGCACTGAAGACTAATACAGCATGCATGAAACTGTAACCAAAGATTTTTTGTTTTTTTTACGGAAAAGCATAACGTCAGCGGAAATTTTGACTATTTAGAAATTTCAAAAATACAAGAAGCACAAACGGCGATGATTTTAATCCGAAATGGGTCCGGTTTTCCGATAGAATTGTATGATTGTCTTTTCTTTTAAATGTAGTTTTAAACTGATTATTCTATCCCAAATGCAAGTTTGCACACTTTGAAACCAATCAAGAAGAGCCAGCTTTTATTTTGTGGCAAATATAGGAGTTTAACATTTTATCACCGCCTTTTACACCATTTTAACACTGTATTATTTCAAAAGAACAAAGAACACCGAACAGTTTTCCCTTTTTATTCTTTTGAAAAAGATTTTCGATACGGCTTTGCTTGTTTTTTTTACGTATATCATTGTGTGAGATGAAGATTTACGTCACATAAAGCAGGCCAATAAAGCTCATTGTCAACTTGGGTACATAAAATGATTACCCTTTTCCCCTCGTTTCGTTTGAACCAATAGGAAGAAGCTTACAGGCAAAGGGAATGAAGAAATATATACAGTTCCAAAAAGTGATGATCAGGGGAACTTGGAATAAAGATTATAAGAAAGTAATACATTTTGCCGAAGAAGAAAAAATGAAATTCGTTAGGTGAAGGAAACGGAGATGTTCATAAATATTGATTTGGCCCTAAGGCAACTGAGACAAGAACATTACGAAATGAATAATCCTCTCATCCAGATAAAATTCTATGCCTTGAGCATGAAAGCTTATAGCATATATTCAACCGACTTAAATTGTCTTTAAGTATACTTCTAAGGTAAAGATAAGGTTTGCCTATTCCAAAGTTTCTTAGTTAGTTCGTACTTGCTTACTATTCAAAAATAGAAACGGCTGAAAGTTTCAGACTCTCTCATACGTGTCAAATGGCAGCAAAGCTTTATAAGCAGACTTATCAACTCTCCCGTAATACAACTGAGTGTTTTAAGTTAAAATTTGCACCCCTAAATCTTTATTTTTTCTAAATAAAAAGGAATTAGCTTTTCTTCTTTTAGCTGTATGTCTACAGAAACAGGGACTTCTCGAGAAAAATTATTATTTGTGCTGTTTAAAAAAAAAGAATCACAACACGATGACGCTTCTGTGGCATGGGCAGCAGCAGCAAGAGCAGCAGAAGCAGTAGTATTAATATTAGTAGAAGTAGAAGTAGCAGAAGTAGCAGCAGTAGTAGTAGTAGAGGTAGTAGTATTAGCAGTAGTAGTAGAGGTAGTAGCAGTAGGAGGAGGAAGAGAAGGAGTAGTTGTAGTATTGATGGTAGTATCATCAGTAGTAGTAGTAGTAGTAGTAGTAGGTAGTAGTAGGAGGAGTAGTGGTAGTATAGTAGTAGTAGTAGTAGTATAGTAGTAGTAGTAGTAGAAGGAGTATAGTAGTAGGATTAAGTAGCAGTAGTATAGTAGTATTAGGAGGAGGAGGAGGAGGAAGAAGAAGTGTAGAAATGGTAGTATATTAATAGTAGTAGTAGTAGTAGTAGTAGTAGTAGTAGTAGCAGTAGAAGCAGTAGTAGAAGGAGTGTAGTAGTAGTAGTAGTAGAAGTAGTAGTAGTAGTAGTAGTAGTAGTAGTAGTAGTATAGTAGTAGTAGTAGTAGTAGTATAGTAGTAGTAGTAGAAAGAGTATAGTAATAGTAGTAGTAGTACTAGTAATAGTAGGAAGAGGAGGAGGAGGAGTAATGGTATTATAGAAGTAGTAGTAGTAGTAGTAGTAGTAGTAGTAGTAGTAGCAGTAATATATAAGCACTTAGTAGCACTCGCAGCAGTAGGTGGTGATTGTGGCGTCATCGTGATAGAGAGAGTAGGAGGAGGCAATGAAAAACAGAACATAAAGAAAGAGAGAGAGCGCGCGCGGAGTGGTTGAGGCGGTAAAGATGGTTGTGAAAGTCAAGGGTTTCGGAAAATTAGCCAAAGAATGGAAGAACAGCCAAGTGTTTTCATGCTTCCGGCGTTTTTTTTTTTTCGTTTCTCCTTTACTCCCCGGCCGTACATCCGTACCCAAAATACTACATATATAATCAAATACCTCCAAGAGGTACATATATATTTCACTTTGTCATATTTTTATTACGGGGCGATTTGTTGTTAGAGTTGAAAGCATTAGCCTGGGGGTGACAGAAAAGAAATAAGAAACGCCATACTATAGCTCATCGCGATACATTTACACGGCTTTTATGTTCTCGTTTTCCTGACAACTGCGGAAGCAAATGGAATTTTTATTTTGAATAGAAATATTTTCGAGATGTTTACACAGATATTACTCTTGCCACTTTGACATTATGCAATGACCTCCTGTGGCTTTCTGCCCTCGCTGGAGAGCCTGAAGAAGTAAAACAATGCAAGGTGATTCTATCTGTTAGGAAGCATTTTTTCCGGTCGATCTGTTTCATAAATAATATTTGTAGGGCGAAATGAAAACAAGTATTTGTGATCTTGAGTACTGGATAAGTTCCAATGGTGCACTTCCTCGAATATTGTGCTTTGATCTCCAATGAAATCGCACCTGATCATGCAATGTTTTTAAGTGAAACAGCCAGCTGGTTGGAGCAACGGATGTCACGGTGTACATGTACATGCATGTACATCCAGGCAAATTTAATGAGGCTACGGAAAACCCTGTGCAGCAACCGCGGAGAATGCACATTTTGAAAAGATGTCTCACTTTACCAAATAACCATGTCATATGAATCCACAAATGGGCAAAGATCATTGCATAACATAAATAATTCAACTTTGTCTAGGTTTCCCCTCTTAGAAAGCTTAATAGAGAAAGTCTAAGAACGTTTGATGACAGAACAGTATTGCCCGGGGTTTGAAACCAAGTCATTGCGCTAGTTCTCTTTGAAGCCTTAAAACTTGATTATCAAGGCTTTAGATGAAATTCATGGACAGTTTTGGTAGCACGAAGGAAACTGGAAAGAAACGTGTTCAGTATAGTCGCACGTTGTTCTCTTTGTATTAAAAGAGGTTTGTACGAGATCATGTGGTATTCCATTAATGATTTCCGGTGAATTTACGGGGCCACCGCGCGTCTTCACCGCAAATGGTTTTAACTTCAAAACGGGCAGAAACGGGCAGCCAAATTTGGTATCAATGTAAAGCTTAGACCTTGGAAATTCGGTTTTATATATTTTTTAAGCAAAATTTTTTTCTTGTATTAATGAAAAACAATCTTATTTTTTACTCATTTTTAGCAGGTTTACCACAAAATATATAATAAATATCAATTAGCTTTCGAATACTCATTGATATCGTGGAATAAGTTATTAGGAATAACAATGAGCAATAACAGATTTATATCTTTTTCCGGACTGCAAAAATCTTTCATTTAGCAAAGAAGTGATCTTTTTTTTACATGATGCCGTAAAAAGGAACAATTTTATTTCAGTTTAAAGAAAAGAATTAAGACAGTTTGAATATATTGAAAAGAGAAATATTGCTCAGAAGTATTCGTTAGGGGATGATCTTCCAACAGGACATGCAAAAAGTTAGAAAATTCACCAAACTCCTATTTTTGGCGCACTTTGGTTTGATTCTGGCTCACAGTGCGACGCCTTGCGTCCCCTTTATCGAGATCACCTCAGAATGAATGAAAGAAACGGCAAAAATCGTTACTAAAAACAGGTGCAAAAAATTGGAAAAAGTATTCATCAGTGAATATTACACAAAACTACAACAAAAGCAAAAGAGAACAAATCTAACTAATAAATTAATAATACTCCATTTGCCCGATTTTGACGTGGTTTATAAGACCCCGTAGAATATAAAAGACACAATGCTAATGAAAGTGTTAGCATTAACGCCTTGCAAGGATCCCATTATCCAGATTACCAGGAAATAACTCGGCGTGATCTTCTTTATCCAGATTTCCCATGTTTCCTTGACTTGAAGGCCATGCAAATGTATACAAAAAAGAAAGAAATCAAAGTATAATTAGGGTCATTCATCAACGAATATTACACAAAACTACAACAAAAGCAAAAGAGAACAAATCTAACTAATAAATTAATAATAGGCCTACTCCATTTGCCCGATTTTGAAGTGGTTTATAAGACCCCGTAGAAGATAAAAGACACAATGCTAATTAAAGTGTTAGCCTCGACGCCCTTTGACAAGGATCCATTATCCAGATTACCAGGGAAAAAACAGCGTTATATGCTTCATCCAAATTTCCTTGACTTAATTGTAATCATGCAAATGGATAAAAAGGGAAATAAATCAGAGTAGAATTAAGGTCATTTAGATCAGGACCTGACGATCTAAGTCACGATCACATAGTCTTAAGGTGTTCAGTAATCTACGTGAAGGTCACATCAGCATAATATCTTGCTATTCATTTTCTCAAATTACGACAATGTTATTATCGAAAGGTTGGGGGGGGGGGAGAGAGTACCAAAACCATTAGTAATTTCTAGCCGTATAAACGGTTGGTTAAGGTCATAGATTTTATGATTTTTTTCCTCACTGCATTCAATTCTTGTCGATATAAATACATAATCAATACAGTTTCTATAAGCCCTCATAAACTTTCTGTCAGATTTCCTGGATGATTGATAGCAGGATACTAGCAAAACTAGATGCTGTGAAGATTTCGGTACACTTTCGCTTGGTCTACCACCATTTGGTCTAATTATCAGTTCGTCGAACTTCACGTGGTCTAACTTCATTTCGTCTACAACCAGTTTGTCTAATTTCCATTTGGCCGAATAACCATTTCGTCTAATACCCAGTTTGGCTAACCCCATTTGGGCTACTTTTCACTTCGTCTATTTCCAAATAGTCTAACAGTCACTTTGTCTACAAGCCACATAGTCTAATGTCCATTTGGGCTACACCTACTTTGGCTAATACCATATGGTCTACCTATCATTTGGTCCAATTCCATTAGTCTAAAACCAGTTGGGCTACTTATCATTTAGTCTTACTGTCATATATGGTCTAATGACCATTTGGTCTAATATCCAATTCGTCTAATGACCATTTGGTCTAATGTCCAATTCGTCTAATAACCAATAAGGCTACTTAACGTTTGGTCTAATGTTCATATAGTCTAATGTCCCTTTGGTCTAATTACTATTTATTCTTCTGGCCATTTAGTAGCAAGTTGAGAAAGGACAGGGAAATGAAACTTTAAAAAATTGAAACTTCAAAGAAGTCATCTACGTAAATGTGCATTAAATTCACCTTGCTGCTGCTTATATCAAGATAATCAATATCCCTACATATTATACATCAATCAATTCATTTAATTTTATATATTTTATATAAAATTATTTAGTATTATGTTTTAGTAATTAAAACATTCATAGGTTTCCTCTTCCTTTTATGACTTAAGTAGAAGAACTGATTTTGTATTGCACTTCGGATTATGTTTGTTGGGTTGATAATCTGTTATTCATGTTTCCTATTTGATATCCGATGTACAAATGTTTGCAAGACGACCCACAGACTTGGGGTTTCAGCGAACTGGGTACCTTTTCTTGGAAAAGGGGGAACTTATTTATAATGGGTGAAGACAAGAATGGAAAATGGCCTTTTGACACGTTGCTGTACCCCTACATTGTATTTAACACACATTAAATTTTAAGGATATGTTTTCTAATCTTTGCATAATATTCAGTTCTGCTCTACTCCTAACTTGCAAGCGAGCGACCAAAAATACTATGTTCTTGTTGAAGGTCATGGATGGTGTTTGCATTATACAGTGATTTCATGACGAATATGCCTCAAAGGCGTTTAATTTCTTCACAATCTCTCAATAAAAGAGATAGGACCTTATGTTAATGAGTTACAATAAGTGAGTGCGAGCGAGCGTAGCGAGCAAGCTTCGGGAGGGGGATATCTTAATTGCTGCAATATTGTTAAACTTTTGGCACTGTGTGCCCAGCTCTCGCAAAGTTCCTGCTCAAAGGTGTCACACTGTTGTCATACCAAGAACTAAATATTCTGCCATTAAGCTTCTCTGGTTCGTTTGAGCCATGCAAACTGCTATTTTCAGGGGAGGCACTACAGGGTGGAGGGCAGGGGTCGGTTGCCCCAAAAAGAGAGAGAGAGAGAGAGAGAAGAAAACGAAAAAAGAAGGAGAAGAAGAAGAAAGAAGAAGAAAGAAGAAGAAAGAAGAGTATGCAACTATTATTATTATTTTATTATTATTCAATGGTTTATTATGTACACAATAGCAGATACAATTTGCAGCCTGGTGGCTGAATTACATGTTCTGTTACAATCGCACGAGTACATGTATAAATGCAAATCTAAGACAGTTAATACAGTAATGGTAGGAACGGTAATAACAAAATGATAGCCAGGCATGGAGGGAGAGGGAAAGAGAAAAAAAGAGAGAGAGAGAGAGAGAAGATTAACAGAATGTGTAATCCGTGGCTGTACGGAAGAGAGGATAATGATGTGTGACAGACGAGGGGAAAGGAGCAAGGTTTAAGGTGGAGGGGTAGAAGATAGCATGTCAGCTATTTTAAAGAAGTGTAGGAACAGTAAGTACCGGTATTGCGAGAATTAAATGTATGACAATGACAATGCATATAAAATACAAATGCATAGTTGCATATTTACATATTCATGTAGTAAATGTACAAAGCATGCACAATTGTTGACATCAGTATTGAGAAATATGTGAATTCTGTGATAGGTAGAATTGAACATAAGCTTTACTGCATATTATATACTTTTATGTTTTGGCTGGATAATAAATTAAATTAGAGTAGAGAAGTTTGGTGCTTGTGTGGAAGGTCTCACATCCCTGCTACTCAGACATAGAGAGTGACATTGGAGAGGTCTCTGCCCACCCTATTATTATTATTTATTATTATTATAATTATTATTATTATTATTATAATTATTATTATCATTATTATCATTATTATTATCATCATTATTATTATTATCAATATTATTTGTTCAAAACGTAAATTAACTCGCTCTTTGCCAGGGGGCACAAAGCCCCCCCCCCCCCCCCCCCCACCCTCAGCTTTCCAAGCACCCGAAAAGTGTCTCTTGCTACCCACAAAAATGCCGCTTTTTATACTTGTTCACTTACTTCTTTTCTTCTTTTAAGGCGTATCTAGGTATTATGATTATCAGGATAGAGTCGAGTAAGGACAGCATCCCCCCCCCCCCCCGCCGGGCCCCCTAGACCCTTTCAAAAAGCTCTGGCCACAACCTGTCCAGGGATGGCAAAAAAAATGACGCGTGGTGTTGTTTGTAGGTGCGTAGACGAAAAGGGAACAGCCCTACAGGCAATTAGCCTCAGTGATAATTAGACAAAGTGATGTTTAGACAAATTGCCATTTAGACCAACTGACAATTAGACTAAATGGAAAATGGCAAAAATGAAAGTTAGACCAACTGCACATTATACCATATAAATGCCTTGTAGACCAAATGGATACTAGACAAAGTGGATTTTAGACGAAATGCCTGTAGACCAACTAGTTTTAGACTGACTGGGAATTAGACAAACTGACATTGGACGAACTGTTAGTAGACCAATGACAACAAACTAAAGTAGACGAAATGGTAATTAGACCAAATGCTATTTAGACCAAGTGATAATTAGCCCAAGAGGTCATTAGACATGGTTATTAGACCAAGTGTAAATTAGACCACATGAAGCGTGGACCAAAATGATTTAGCCCGAATGAAGGTAGCCCATCTGGAAAATAGACCAAGTGGTTTTAGCCCAAGCGTGCATAAACAAAGATTTCATCTCCCAAAGTGGAATGTTAAACAAATGAGATGCAAAAAAAAAAAAAAATTATATACCGGGCCAGGGATGTAAAATCCCAACAACGGCAGCGGGCAGTATACATGTACACACACACACACGTGTGAAAAACCTATGAGGTTTGTGTGTATACAGTAACACACCATGCTATCTCCTTGCGAATATTGTTGTGAGGGGAGACGTCGGGATGGATAGGTCTTACTGTAGAGAGTATGTTGCCCTTATCTAGAATTTCTTAAATATATTTACACCAAAATTCACCTGAAATCATGGTTGAAATACCATATTTTGATACAAGGAAAACAACACGAGACTATAATTATTTAACACGTTTCTTTCCACTTTCCTTTTTGCTGCCAAAACTGTACATGAACAAAATGTTGGAACTCGTGAGTGAAACCCTAAGGTGATGTTATCTGTCCTTCCACATAAGTCTGTTTTCCATTTTAAATATTCTTTCCTTAGGAAATTTCAAAATTGTCGTTGAATAGAACCTTAAAACATGTCAAACTGTTAAAAAGACATTATCTTTGACATAATTATTCATAATATACATGTACGAATCAGCAAATTAATGCGAGATATTACACATGGACTGTAGTTTTCGGCTAAATCATAAGATATAACCACTTCACTCGAAAATTCAGAATTTGTAAAAGAAACTTTTAACGGGTTCTTTACCCATTATGGTTTTAAATTAGATATAAAAATAAGCAAAATCTACTTTATCGTGTTTATGACCCTATCGACTTTTATCGACACTGCGCGTTAGCGTTGAAGGTTGTGCGTAGAGCAATTTTCTGTCAGGCAACCAAAAGTGATGATCATAAAAGAAAATTTAGAGACTCTACCTATCTTCTGGGCTGCAGTAAATGTCAAAACTCGCTGTAACTGTCGGTAAAAATCAGGGCCAACCATGCGTCAAAACGCTTGAGCTTAATCACATACTTCCATATCTATTTAAGTGAAATGTAGACTTTCAAGCGTATTGAGTATAAGGTTTATATAGGCCAGGTTAGAATCGCCATCTGTTCTCATGCTTAAATTGTTTTGCGTTGTGCTGCTATTTCCTCTTTCTCAAATTGTATTTCGACTGATAATTCATCATTTTTAAGACTCGGAACAGTGACTGTAACTTTTCATTTAATAACTGTGGCATTACACGCTGCTCTTTTATTACATGTTTAGAATCCGTTAGTAAGGTCAACAAAATCATTCTAATTTTTAATATATGGACTGACAGATGATGATCAAAATTAACCTTTAAAAAATTAAGAATCATTCTGACACTGATGGGTCTGCTCATTTTTGTAACAATGCACTCGTGGGGTGGTTTTAATTATTAATTTTAGAGAAGAAAATATCAACTGCATTTTTTATTCAACAATATATTATACTACCCTTTTATTACTGAAATATATATTGTATTATTTTTTTTGTAGCAAAACATAATTATTTTTATGAAAGTTTGATGATAAAGATTAAACGTAGCGTTTAAGGGGTGTTGAAAAGGGGGGCACAGTACGAAAGAAAAGGAGATAGAGAGGGTGACGGGTGAAGGGAGTAGAAAGAGAACATTAGATAAAGCTGGAAAGAGCACGCGTGTGCGTGTGTGTGTGTTTAGCCGTATGTCCGAGGACATTTTCGGACAGAGAACAAAAAAAAAATCATGAGAACAATGGTCCTCGGAAGCCGGACAATAGTCCTCGAACGTCGAACAATGAATTTGTGCCTTATTCCGTCGACTGTCCGAGGACGGAGGAACAATAGAGGAACAATACTTGTCCTCGGAAGTAAAGCCATGTAAAGCTGTGTGCAGGTGTGGGTGTGTGTGTGTGTGCGTGGGTGTGAACGCGTATAGATAGTCTTTTGGGGTACAAAGAACAAAAGAGCACAATGATGCCCTTTATTCCGTCATGCTTGTGGGGTACAAAATACAATAGGATAGGTACTTGCGGGGTACAAAATACAATAGGAGAAATGAATAGAGTTCCCCACAAGTCCATGTATGTGAATGTGTGTGTGCGTGTGTGTGTGTGAGAGAGAGAGAGAAAGAGAGAAAAAGAGAGACAGGGAGTTTTCTTATGGTTAGAATTAGGTGGAGTGGAACGAGAAAGGAACATACGTGTACATGTATATTCTATATAGGCCTACTTTAGTTTCTTTCTTTCTTTTGAAGGAGGCACAATCAAAACTAAAGACCAAGATAAAGGAATAAAGGTGAATATGGATAGATAGGTAGACATTTGTTCCTGCGACATTTGCTCCACCGTCCATATCTCGAAAGGTGAAAGGTTAAGGTCAAGGTTAAGATTTTGTTTGTTTGTTGTTGTTGTTTTTGTTAAGGACAATCTGAAGATCAGGATTAGGGCTAGGATTGGGGCTATGGTTAGGTTTAGGTTTAGGAGTAACACATCAAAGTTAGACCGGAGTAATTGTCACAGGATCAAATGTCATGGAACCAGGTACAACAAGATGAATGCGACTGCGTCTCCTATATGCCTCCGCCTAAATTCAGTTAAGTTCATGTCTCAAACTGTTCATGAAAGATAGCCAGAATAAAAAGCCTATATACAGTTACATGTTAATTGACTTGTTTAAACTTTGACCAAACGACCAAGAAGTCTGATCACTTTATCTCCTCCTAGTCATGCAAACAAAATGGTTAAAAATATGGAGATGAAAAGACTAACAAATTTCAATGAAATTGATTTCATAATTTCATGCCTATCGACCTGTATGACATGTGACCTTTGACCTACGTAAACAAATATCGAATCAGTTTGTCTCAGTCTGGTGATGCATACTAGTATACCAAGTTTGAAGTTAATGGCTCGAGTTGTTCAATAGATATTGCATTAACGGGGCTAAAAAACAGATATTTAATGGTAAATGACCTCTATGACCTACTAATTTTGACCTACTACCAAAAACCTAATCAGATCATCTTCATACGGTGATACATACTAGCACTAAGATTGAAGTTCAAACGGTTTGTTAGATATCACGTTAACGAGAAAGCGTTACTGACAGACAGACGGACAACCCGATAACATAAATGTCTCCGGCACCACCTTCGGTGGGCTGAGGCATACATAATAGAAGAGGGGGAAGAAAGCGAGAGAGAGAATGAGAGCAGGAGGAGAAAAAGAAGAAGAAGAGTCGTCCGAGTCAGTTCGAACTTCAGAAATAAGCTACGAAATGACAACAGGCGTCATTGCGATTGCGTCAGTATCTGCTGCAATCGGGCCTGTGAAGGCAATAGTCCATAAGCCAGTTATTAAACCAAAGATTTGCACTCTTCGTTTTGTATTCACTTTTTAATAATAATAATAATAATAATAATAATACATGTGACTTGTATAGCGCACTTTTCCATCCTGATTAGATGCTCAAGGCGCAAATTATTACCCCCGGTCATTGGATTATGGCACGCCCGCACACAGTGTATGCACATTCTCCACTCCCTGGGGAGCATTCCAGCCAGTCGCCTGTAAGCGCACACATGCTAAGCAAAGGACATTACCTTTCGCCATCCTACCGGGTACCCATTTAACACCTGGGTGGAGAGTGGCAAATGTAGATTAACGTCTTGCCAAAGGACGCTAGTGCTGCGGTGGGATTCGAACCCCGGCCCGCGTGGTTCACAGTCCGGGGACTTATCCACTGATCCACAACACCCCTACGATATCACCCTTTCATGACGCACAAACGACGGCACAATTCACTGATGCGGTCTCACCGTCTGTAAATGACGTCTCGTGTGAGCTGGGTTATGACAAGGCCTCGTGACTTGGCTATTTTCCTCGTCATGCTGTGCCTGAGATGAGACTAGCCGGCGACGAAAAGAATCAACACGGCCCGGGTGAACGCGCGATCGAGCGACTTCAGTCGCGAGGCCTTTTGGAACCTGGGTTTCCATCGTCCGATATGAATTATTCACGAGTTGACATTCGTACGCTAACACGCCTACCTCGACCAATCACAACGGTATCTGCGGGGCTTGCTTTCCATGATTGATGTACCAGCAGCTTGCACTGCATGGCCGCGCTAGCTCGAGATGAAGGCGAATTTGCATACCAATGTATGCTGACGTCATGCGAAGATACGTTTGCTGATTGGCTCCTACCTATAAGGTAGCAGATCCTCGCTAGGAACAAAGGATAACATAAGAAATACAGGCCAGGTTCCAAAAGGCCCTCGGACTCACGTCGCTCGATCGCGCATTCACTGGGCTGGGCGGCTAGTCTTCTTATGCAGCCACTACTAGCTTACTTGCCGAGAAAAATAGCCAAGTCACGAAGGCCCTTGTCAAAAGGCTAGGTTTTAACGGGAGTGGCAAGTCGTAATCCATGGGCCTGACCAGTTGGCCTGACTCGGGGAAATTCGGATACAATCAGGTCTAATCGTGTGCTACTGAAGGAATGTTATTGCCGAATTCCTCGCGTGATCGTTAACTCGAATCCCTACATACGTAACCGACCAATGAGATTCAAATACTGGAATAAAGAACGCGCGATCTTGTTTACTCAAATTTGGGTCAATGTGCGAACTTTTATTAGCTGCGCGCGATAAATTGAAGTCGCTTTGAACTTTGATCCAGAGAAAGGAGCATCCAACTGTAAAACCGCCTATAGATTGCGACTTGTCGCTCCCTTTAATGTCATTTGCACGCGAGACGTCATTTTGATTATCACCTGTGCTAATGAATTTTTGCATAGGCGATCATGCAGCCGAAAGACCATTACTTTTATTCCAATGTTTGCAGAGTTCAATTTTTATTCACCTTTTTTTAAAAACACAATATCTTACTTTCACCTTGGGCGTCAAAAATCGCACCGGTCACTGACGCAGTCCTACCATGCCTACGTCAGGCAAATATGCCAATTGTGCAACGGGCAGTAAGCGCGTGCAGAAATATGGTTAGAGGTATTTTGAATTATCAGGTTAGTCATAAAGCACCCAATTCTACACATAGGGAGAGTTGAGGGCTGTAAATAGTGAGCTTTCGAATGTGTGGACTAGAACGCCGTCCTAGATCTTCCCAGCTACAATGGACTGCTTTGTGTTAGCTGCATACAACCGCCATAAGTGATGAATACAGCGTATCTGCGGGATATCTTAAGGCCGCGTCACACTACTGCATTTCGAGTCAAAGAATGCCCAACGTATTCGAAAATTTGGATATACGTTCGCATAATTTGCTAATCGTTCGTAACACGTTCGACGTACGTCCTATTCGTTAAGGCGCTGTCACACTCTACCGTATAGAGGCAGCGTATGAGGAACGTATGGTCTTTTTGGGCATACGCTGACATACGCTGAAACACGCTAGGGGTACGCTGGAATACGTTTGTAGTACGCCGGGGTACGTCGTTGTACGCTGATGTACGCTGACGGCCAAAACAAATTTTGAACATGCACAAAAATTTTCAGCGTATGCCGACGTATGAATTTTACGCTCCTCATACGCTAAACACGCTAGAGGTAGGCTGAAGTTACGTTACTCATACGTCGAGTACGCTTCTCATACGTTGAAATTGAGTGGGTCAGGAAACCTAGCGTTAGAGGAGCGTATAATGAACGTGTGTCTGACGTGTGTCTAACGAATGGCTAACGTTATGATGGTAGTTCTAACGACAGTCTAACGTACTCAACTTATGCCAAACGTCTTCTGAGCGTACAGCCAACTTATCCCATGCGTATTACATGCGTATTTGCAGCGCATGGGGGGTATATAAAGTCTCACTTTTCCAAATCTGTATCAGTTTGTACCAGCAGTTCAGAGATGGAGGTTGCTGTGCTGCAACATTACCAAGATTTGTTACAGTTGGCAGTTGAGTATGCTAGACACAGAAGAAGGCGGCGTAGAATGAGACGTGCAATCTGGGTGCCACCTTTTATACCCCCCGCTGTGTACGTGTGTACTGTGTCTAAGAATATACCAATAGTATGCAAATGATTATCCAAGGCAGCACCAATTTTCTCAATAAAGTGCAATATAGCATGTGTAGTTGTGTGCTTCTCACGAAATCAAAACTGAAAATGCGAAAATATGTTAGCCTTATTAAAGAATTTCATGACTCTAATATAAACAAGTTTTTCAAGAATTTTTGAAAAAGATGTCAATAAAGAAATAAGGCGATAATTAGATAATAGCTGAGGGTCTCCCTTCTTATAGATAGGTACAACTTTAGCCATTTTCATGTTTCTAGGTACAACACCATTTAACATAGATAAATTAAAAATATGAGTGAGGGGTTTCAAAATTCCTTTTACGACATGTTGAATAAGGTCATTCTTAATATAATCAAAACCAGGGCTTTTCTTACTTTTAAGAGATCTAACAATATCAAACAATTCATCCTCAGCAGTAGGAAATAAAAATAAACTGTCCAGGGTAGGCTCAGGCGAAAAATCAACAAAGTTCTTTCGGGAAGTAGGGATAGCCTTCTGGAAGTTTACACCAATGCTACTAAAATAATTATTACACTCTTCCACAATAACATTACCATCTTCCACAACATCACCACTTATATTAAATTGCTTTATATTCCGAACCTTGGGTGGTGACTTAAAAGCATATCTAATCACTTTCCATGTATCTTTAATATTATTAAATGCTGCCTGAAATTCAGCACAATAATATTGCCTCTTTGCAGTACGCAATACAGCAGTTAAAGTGTTTCTATAGTCAGAGTATTTCTTATACAATATATCTGATTTTATTCGTTTTTACTTATAATACAACTTATTTTTTTATTAATTGATCTTAACATACCAGTTGTAATCCATGGCATACGAGGAATTTTTCTGCGATTTTTACTAGTATTTTTGACTACCGGTACATTTTCATCATAATTATAATAACATAAACTTTTCAACAAAACTATCAAAAGCACTCTCCACACTTTGGTCAGACAATACATCATTCCAATCAGTTGCCATCAAAGCATCTCTGAACTTAGCAATAGTTTCAGGATTACTATTACGAATGTTCTTATTATGTATAACTGTCGAATTCAATCCACCCCACCCTACTTTAGTATAAACAGGAAAATGATCAGACAAGTCAGATATTATTATTCCTGAGGATAAGAAAGACTGTGAATTACTAAAAATGTTATCAATTAGAGTACATGTTGTTTCGGTTACTCTAGTGGGCTTTGTGATTAATGGCAACAAAGTAAAAGACATTAACATGTTTAAGAAGTCATCAACATAATTATTATCATCATAATTTAATAAATTCACATTATAATCTCAAGAACAATGATTTACCAGTGAGTACAGGATTTTCCTAGAATGATTTGCATCTCACACATAAAGTTTATCAAGTTACCTTGCGGAGGTCTATAAATTACTCCAATTACCAAATTTTTCTTACCAGGGATATATACTTCTATAAATACAGCTTCTAAATGTTCGGACATTATGTTAAGTTTGTGACATACTTGGTAATCTACCTGGGAAGGAATGTACATTGCAACACCTCCACCTCTTTTATTTTTCCTCTCATTACTTATCAAATCATAACCCGAAAATAGAATAAATATTCACATCAGTTTCACTGGCAAACCAAGTCTCAGAAATACCAACTACAACCTGCTCTGAGCTTATATTACTAATGAAACTTAACATATTATCAAAATTTGTACACATGCTGCGAATATTCATATGAAGAAGAGTTAGCTCATTACTTGAGCCAGTATTACCAAATGAATAAAAAAAAAAATTCTGTGAAATAACTACAGTTTAAATTTACACTCTCAACGCTTCCACTAAAATTACCTGAATTATCTTCAAAAAAATTACATATATCCTCATCATCCATAGTGACACAGGAGAGGGAACTGAAATAACACATACTGCGTGACATGGGCTGGATGACACAGAGACATACATGATATACATATCCATAGCACAATTGTGCTCAAGGACAGAAGACAAACAAGAGATCAGCAAACACTTGGTGCTGATGGACAGACAATGGTGAGTGAGGAGAAAAAAAGAAAGAGATGAGAAAGATGACACAAAAATGGGTTAACAATAGTGCACATGGCAACATATATACATGTAGGCAAGCTATGGAAAAAAGTATGCATGTATAAGAGCACCATAGACCAGATAGAATATTTGGGCTCAAGTTTAAACAAGACAAAAGAGTTTAAATTTGTTTAAGTTCGACATCTAGTAGCGTTGTGGATGAGCTACAGCAAGGACAAGTCCGCTTCGGAAAAAATAGCTCTCTTCAGCTCTCTGCCGTTTGTTGCGGGTACAAGCGCGGTAACACGCCCATCCCACGTCCATGCTGCCTTGACCTTGGGATGATCACGGGTGGCCTTGAGCAGCTTCGCGTTTTCTCGAGTGAGGTCCTCCTGTATGGATTTTCTGGTTCCGGCAAGTTTACGCCGTTGGCTGAGAACTTCGCTCCTCTTCCGGTATGTAGCGAACTTGACTATAATTGGGAATGGGGCTCGCCTGTCGGAATCATGCTGCTGTCGAAGCCTGTGGCTACAGTCAATATCTGCCTTGGTGAGGTTGATACCAAGCGAACCCGTCACTAGACCGATAATTTCATCGTCGGTGTCCTCCCGTTCTTTCACCGGGATCCCGAAGAAGCGGAGACAATTCCCCCTCGAGTATTGCTCTTGGGCATTCACCTCCCTCTTGAGCTTCGCGATCTCCTCCTCCTTCTTCATGAGACAGTCCTGCAGCATGCGCATCCCTTTCTCCTTGTTGTCGCCACTATGTTCAAGCTGCAGGATCCTTGCCTCCTGTTGGCTGATACACTCCTCCATACTCCTCGCATGTTTCTCATGAGTGACCTCTAGCTGAACGATTTTTGCAGCCTGCTTGTCTACAGTTACCTCCAGTTCAGCAAGCCTGTTAGCAACATGGCTTAAGACCAGCTCAATAAACCGCTCGTCTTTCAGAATATCAGTTAGAACCGTCTGCATGAGGTTGGCACTCTCACTTTCTTTTCCCATCCTTGTCGTAGGCATAATGGTGTATTATAATGTAAAAGCAAGTAAGTCAAATAACACCAAAGGAGTGAGAAAGGGGCATACAGCTACGTACGGCACGCAAAGATTCCAGTCCTCCACGAAATTGAATGCGACTGTGTTACCCAACCAACATTAAATTGAATATGTGGGGCTAGTACAAAGCTCAGGGCACATAGACGGTCAAAAGCGATTGTCAAAACAAGAATAAACTTGGCAGATTCCTCGTAGGATTCCTCTAAAATAAATCTGGCTGATGCAGAGACGGATTTACTTACATTTTATCAGTTTAAAGCTCTATGCCTGAGTTGGGGGACGAAGGAATATGCGAACGCTAGCACGTTGGCGTTCGACTCAAAGATGGCTGCGAAGAGGTACATCAGTATATGAACAGGAGATGGAACTGACGTTTAACGAATTTGTACTGGCCTGTTCTTGGATGGGCAGCATATTCCGTCACGTGAATGGTTCTCTGACGTTCGATGTGCGTTTCATGCGTCACTCATTCGTTCCTCATACATTTTCTCCGGTGGACATGCGGTGCATGTTCGTTTCCTATGTGTTTGCGCACGTTCCACTGTTCTGTATTCAACCGCCCCAGGTGCGTTGCTTGTGCCGTTTACTTTTCCCCTGGACCGTGCGTGTACGCTTCTGCGAAATGGAAATTTACACTTTATCCCCCGGGTTGACGATTTGAACAACGTATAAACTAAATATCGTCCGTTTCTTGTACGTTGGGCCGATCCGGCGATGTGTGACAGGGGCATGCATGTAAAGGAGGTAGACAGGGCTATTGAAGTTGATTTTTCGGAAGTAGTTTTATCGTGTTAGACAAACTCCCCGTCATAATATCGTGTGCACTATGTGTATGTTATACTTGTGTTTTGGGCTTGTCTCGAATGGGTGGGTTGCGGGAGTGGGATGGGAGCGGGAACGGGCACACCCTTTCGAGACAAGCCCCCCCTCCCCGGTTATCTCGAATGGACGCGTTCCCAGCGAGAAGTTCAATGAACGCGCCACTTCGAGACAACGGGGGGGGGGGGGCTTTCTTCGAATGGGTGTGTTGAGTAGACTTTTGTAACAGACGTTTTAGAAATTTTTGAAATGTGTACTCTTGCTGGTTTTTTCGTTTTTATTTTGTCTATAAGATGTAGAAAATATAATAAAACAGTATCTAAAAAAAGCTTTTGACAAAGAAATCATTATTTGTGCAAAATAAATAGGAGAATTGAATAATTATGCATTAAAACACACGGGGACGAAAGGGCAAGTGGCGTAGCTAGGATTTTTTATTTATTTATTTTTATTTTTTTGGCGTGACCTGTTAAATATTATGAAATTGTGTTACAGACATGTGCTGACATAAGCCAAGGTGTGTTTATCATCTTTCCAAAGTTAGAAACACCTTTTAATGCCACTATCATTCTATCAATACCCACTATCAAAAGTCAAAACGCATATCAAAAGGTCGTTTGTACCCGGCCCCCCCCCCCCCCCCAACTCCCCATACAAGGGGTAGGCCTATGCTCGTATCTCCTTTTCAAAAGTGACCCCCTAGCCCGGAGAAGTTGGAATTTGTTTTACCCCCCTATCCCGGGGAATTTTCTGAGATATTGGACCCCCTATCCAGGCAATTTAGGAAATTAACCCCCCCCCCCCCCCCCTCCTATCCCCGGGGAGGAAACCACCAGAGTCTGCGAAAATTGACCCCTATTTACATTTTCCCGGGAATATTTTTTCATCTTCCTCACTCATCTTCCTATTTTCTTACTCACCCACCAATAAGGGGTGGGGTATGGCCATCTTGTGCCCCCCCCCCCCGTAAAAAAAAATACGCCGCAGTGAATTAACATTCTATTCTGGACTGTCTGCCCGACCAGACCTTTGAATTTCCATTCCATTATGAATTCATGCAACCTCAAACAATCATTTGACAACCCCCGGTTATATTTTCTACATCTTAGACAAAAGAAAAACGAAAAATCAGCAAGAGTACATTTTTCAAAAAAAATGTAAAACGTCTGTTACAAAAGTCTACTCAACACACCGATTTGAGGAAAGCCCCCCCCCCCCCCCCCCCCCCGGTTGTCTCGAAGTGGCGCGTTCATTGAACTTCTCGCTGGGAACGCGTCCATTCGAGATAACCGGGGGGCTTGTCTCGAAAGGGTGTGCCCGTTCCCGCTCCCGCAACCCACCCATTCGAGACAAGCCTGTGTTTTGTTGTTGTTGTTGTTGTTTTTTTTTTTTGGGGGGGGGGGGTCAGTATCTCTTTTCGTTTAGATTGACGCATCTCATTCAAAATAGGCATTGATATGACTGAGTTACAGTTTATTTAACTTGTCTGAAGTGTTATTATGTAAGTTTAAAAAAAGAAATCAATATGATTTTTCCCCTCCTTTAGCCTGGGCATGCTTTGACATTACCAAGTGCTTTTATTCTAATTATTTCTACCGGTATATTTGTAAATCTTCGTCTCTCTTGAAAGTATGCTGTCATTTCGCGTTTCCTATCAACTTATAACTGATGCCTCGGGAAATATCAATTCCAATGAACCATTTGAATCAAAGTCCCATTTCATTAATATCATGCGCTTTTTAGGGCTGAAACTGAACAAAATAATTTTACCGATTTGGCTAATGGAGGGATGGTCTTTGGAACAAATATTCCCATCAGAATCAAATGAATGTCATATTAATGTAACGCCGTCAGAGAAGTCTCGCTACAGAAATGCTTGAAATTGGATGATATTAATTGAATTGCTGCCTCTACCCATTTTTAAAGGTTAGATCACGTTTATGTGATTTTTCAGGAAATTGACATTAACCATTAAGAGAAACGAATGCAAAGTACTCTAAAAGTGAATTGGTACATTGGTACAACATTTATCCAGTGCGTTTACAACACGTCATCAGAAAAACATGATTTATATTAGAAGAAAAAAAGTTTGTTTTAAAATACTGGACAATATACTTTTTGTCAGTAACTTTCTAATATAGCTTACATCTCCAGATTTTTTTGCGAAAATTCAACGACTTTCATAATACATGCGGGCATAATGCTTGCAAGCATCTTTAAGATAGGCAAAGATTTAGGCCCCTTTCTAATAATATATTTGTTTTAAAGAAAGAAAGACTGTCACAGCAACATGTCTTTTTGATTCTTAATTCTTATCCCAGATAATGAAAATGCAGTATTTCTACTTTTATTTTGAATTAGGTCACCGACTAAGAAACATTGGCCTTGTCTTTAACAATGTGAAGAGATAATGGAACTACTGACAACATGAACAACCATGACACACTCTTTACAATATCAAATTAGCTCGTACAGTATTAGACATACCATGGTTTGGAAAAGATGTATTTTCTTGTGGATCTCTTAAATGTATAGTCACAGCGATGATCAAATAATCTCACAATCCATTCAGGAGGAATCAAGCTTCTCAAAGTGTAATTTTCCTCTCAAAGAGGAAGTCCACCCTGATATCAAGTAGAAGTAGAGTAAATAAATAAAGAAACAGATTAATGAAGTTTTGAGCAAAATCCCATCAGAAAAAAGAATGTTATGAAGTTTTTGAGTAATAATCAGTCAAGCATAAATGTCCAGGGCAAAAGGAAGATGACCTCGCAAGATACGTCACGGAGTTGCCAATTGTGTTTAACTGATTACAACTTCAACAATTCTAATTTCTCATCGAAATTTGCTTCAACTTTCACTACTAAATCTGTTTCTTTATATTTTTTTCTGCTTTTATTAGAATCAACTAAATACCAGGGTGGACTTCCCCTTTAAGTGATATGTGTCTCTTTAGTTTCGCACTCCTGTATAATTTTCAGATTATCATGTCTGCGTAATAACGTCATGCCGGAGATCTAAGCAACTGAGGGTTATAGTTGCAGCAGATGTTGGGGAATATGTGCAAATTTTAAATTGTTTGTAAACATCCTTCGATCAGTGAATAATAATCTGGTTTGGGAATATGTTTTACTCGACAAGTGCAAGTAAACATTAAAGCCAGGCTCACACAAGGCGTCATTTGCCACCTTTGACCTGGGGAGCGTTTCATCATGCGTTTTGTCATTGATTTTTACCGACAGCTGTTATAAGCTACTGAAATCCTTGCAACTGATTGGTTGAGAGCAGATTTGTCAGTAAAAATCACCGACAAAACGCTTGATGAAACGCTCCCCAGGTAAAATAGATGGCTACCAGTATAAATTTATTCCTTGATGCTTCAGCGCTTTCATTAGGGTAGCTAGTCTAATAATACAAAGCTCTTTGGAAGCGCATATGCGCTTTACGAGAACTGAATATTATTGTTATAATCTGTTGATATAGGACCGAGTTCGTGACTGATACGGTCTTTTGCGCATCAGGAAATAATGATGTCGTTAAAAAAAATTACTTCAAAATAAACAGTGCAAACAATTGACCTACTTTTGATAACTGGAGTATGGGGTAATCCAATTCATAGGCTAGATTAGCGCAGGTAATTACGCAGTCGAAATGACGCCGAGTGTGAGTCGGGCTCTATCCTCGAGACCAAGGGGGAGGGCTGGCAAGAGACTGATTGTATCTAAGACCAGGATCAAAAGACTGGGTTATTCGTCTAATGGACTTTCGAGCCTTCTCCTCAATACAATGCCAGTAATGATTACAACTTTTAAAAAATCATAACTTTCTTATTGCGTGTCCGATTTCGTTCAGATTTTCACCAATCCGCTTCTCTGATTTTTCTGTTCTGCTTTCACACAAATCAAATTATTACGAAGGTTTGATTTGCCTTTAAATGACTGAACCCACGCTACGCCAATGCGCGAAGACAACGTTAAATAGGAAGAGACGTCATGACGTTGATCGTGCATGGCTAGACCCTCATTTCCAGGCAAGCACATCTCACATTCAGAGAAACGGTAAAAAGGTTTCTTTCATTTGACTTTAGAGTCGAAGTATACTTTCACATTCAATCGGTTTTGCAACTATGTATTATTGAAAAGAGCTTTTATTCGAAATTTGCCTACCATGTCACGCGCGAAACGTGTGTTTGTGCACATACAAACTGGATAGGAGATTGCTAAAGGTTGGCCCCACAATGATTAGAAATCGATGAAACTTCCGAGCTTTTCAAGAATTTTTTAAATGTTATCAAGAATAAATATTCAGACAAATTTTCCGAATCATTTAGTCCTCTTCCTGTATGCATGTACCCGGTTCTAAATCAGTGTGTCTTTCCAGGTATATCAAATATTAATGACGTCAGAGCTTTCCGTGTACACAGCGATAGTACAGCTACATGCTGTCCGAACACTCTCTGGGTTCCTTTCATAAAGGGAAATTCCCGATTATGTGCAGATTTCAAGATCACGGATGAACGGTCCAGTGAAATTTTTAAAAAGAGAGAAAAACTAGATAACATACTCTTGTGATTATAGAATTGAAACATTGGGTTTGTCTTGAGATAAAACAAGAGTAATAATCGCAAATGGGCAATCAGAATCATGACTAGGAACATCCCCCCCCCCCCCCCCCTCCCCTTCTCCTCTGTGGTTTTACCGATAAAACCAGAGTCCATCATTCCATAGCCTGTCGGGGAAAAAGTATAAAGTCGAAAATTCGCATTGTGTAAAAGTATGTGTTGATTCTAACTCCGTGCATAGACCGTATTAGACTTCGTTATGGATATGTTTAAATTATGGGGAACATTTCAATTAGCATGATTTAATTTTCCTATGTTCACTATGTAAGAATTTATTTCGCCTTTCTTACACACCGAGTTTAACTCGCAACATACATGGCATTATCGTATCCGGACACCTACCCCCTGGACAACCACCACCCCCGTATAACCACCCCTAGGATAACCACCCTGTAGGATAACTACCCCCTAGGTCAACTACACCCTAGGGCTACCACCCTCTCGGACGACTACCCCCGGGGCAATTACTCTCTAGGATGATTACCCCCAGTTAACTACCCCCTAGTGCAACCACACTTTAGGACAACTACCCCCGGACAACCACCCCAGACAACTACCCCCTAAGACAACCACCCTGTAGGACAACTCCCCCCGGACAACTACCCCCCCCCCCCCACCCGAAAACTACCCCCTAGGACAATAACTGCGCGGACAATTACCCCCAGGCAAAATTACCCCCCCCCCATAAAATGACGATTACCCCGATAACCCCCCCCCCCCCCCGACAACTACCCCAGAATCCGGGGGTAGTTGTCCATAGGGTAGTTATCCGGGGATAATTGACCTGGGGATGGTTGTCCCAGGGGGTAGTTGTCTGGGGGTAGTTGTCCGGGGAGTAGGTGACCTAGAGGGTGGTTGTCCTAAAGTGGTTGTCCTAGGGGGTAGTTAGTTGGGGGGGGGGGGGGAGGGTAATCATCCTACATGGTAATTGTCCCGGGGGGAATAGTCGCCTAAATGGTGGTTGCCCTAGGGGGTAGTTGTCCTAGAACCTGATATTATACGCCAAGGCACCGTACTATGACCACTAGCGTATATTTGAAGCAAGAAGCAGTGAAGAAGCAGTGAAGAGAGGATTTTTAATTTTTTTTTTAGTAAAATCAATCTGTGGTTAAAACATGGTATCGCCATTTTCTAACAAGTTTCTGCGCTGCCGCAATGCCTTGGAACCTTGGAAATCGAAATTAATTGAAATCAATGTGAAGTATCCCCAAACATAAAGCCAAATTATATATGGATCAACGTTGCCTCTTATGCATAGCCCCTCCCCCCCCCCCCCCCCCCCTCCTTACACCAATGTCCAGATACGCCACTGATTAAGACTACATTTCGCTGCCCGTATGAGAATTGATATACTGATCTTATGCGAAATGTCTCGTGATATCTCACAACTTACGGACAGCAAAGTGTGATTCATCCTGAACGAGGTAATTGAAGTTGGGGTTCGTTATAAAACCATGATAAATGTAGCCCCTCTCTATCATTTTATTCGAAATATGATGTCGATAATTTTCGGTAGGTTTTTTCTTCTTTCTAGTAAACTTTGTTTGAGGAATACGTAGATTTATTCATAAAATCGAATTCATTCGATTTCAGTCAGTACGGTAATCATATCTATAATTAAGTTAGTATTGTAACAACTATATGCTATCTAATATCTTCGACCATGTATGCACAGACTTGCTGAGAATAATCAACGATTGAAGCAAATGTTCTGTATCATGTTCAAACATGGGGAGATTAAATCAGCTCGGCTCGACTAAAAACCCTCAATGAATTAAAGTCGGCGTTCTATTCTGAGTACATACGAATGCGCGTGCATATACTATAGTCTTGTACTTCAAGCGGAAAATACGGTGTAACTTACTTCATTTTATACTCGTCTTTCATCTGATACAAAGCCCGCAGGAGAAATGGCATCTGAAATAACACAAGGAGGGGCTTGAGAAATCAACCTCGAAGGAGAGCATTTCTTCTCCTGGTATCTTACATCCATAGCTGGTGCAGATCAGATCATTATTTCGAGAAGATACAAGCGACCCTTCGCCCCACCTGTAAGGGGAATACAAGATATAGTGGCTACTACAATAGTCTTGGCGTCGTATCCAGAAGACAAAGGGAAGAAGGATATTAAAGATTCTTGAATTTCACAAGGATTACAAAAGAAAATGAGAGAGAGAGAGAGGGGGGGGGGCGGGCAGAGTGAACTTGCAACTTAGGAAAGCGCCATTTCACCAGTTCAACAGCCTAAAAGAGAAAGTTTAGTTTTGGGTAAAGGTGATTTTAATTCTTGTTACTTTTATATAGTTAACTTTACAGACGGGTAGTTAATATTTAAAACCGTGATCCATTGCAAATCGAATGAAAGAAGGCTTAAATGGAAATCCAACCTTAACAGCAAGGTACTCTTACTGAAAGCAGAAATATCATAGAACTAGATTGTTGAGCATGGTGAGTGAAAATTAGAACGAAATTGGATAAATAATATGAAAGTTGTGAATTTTTGAAATTGTAATCATTATGTCATGTATATGGAAATCTCAAATTGGCCGAGTCGGTAATGTCACTGTGATGTAGCTGCGGACAACTCTCCCATTTATTCCAACACAGAATGGCTGCAAATGTAAATTTTTAAAAATATATTTCTCGATAGGATCTTCTTCTTTTTTTTAAGGATCCATGACAATATGCTATTTTTCTATATTTTTTTTTTCTGACGGATTTTATCATTATTTATTTTGTCCGATTTCTTTCAAACTTTTACTTTCCTGTTTATCTTATTTTCCTGCTTTCATACAAGTCAACTTTATTACAAAAGTAATATTTGCCTTAAATGTCAAATATCGTTAATGCTATAGCGTGCGGTTGAAGTATTACTCTTTCAACAGACAAACATCTGTTTGTCAGTTGAAAAATATTTTATTTCGTGTGTTTTTCCCAATAAATGGGGCGATTTGGGAATAAATACGTATGCCAAAACACTTCATTTCGATAATCAATATAATATTTGGAAAAGGTTAGGTCAAAATATAATGCTAGGTTGATGGAATGAAGAAGACCTACAACTTTCTACAAGACAGTGTTGTTCAAGCAACTGACGGGACGCATTGGGGGGGGGAATTAATGGTATTCCAAGGTTGATGAAATGCGAGGGAACAAGTCCAATCATCAGGGAGAAGTTGGGTGGGGGTATATTATCGTCCCTTCAAGCCCCTTTTCCCTCTCACTCTCTTTAACTTCCCTTTTCTCCCATTTTCGCGATTCTATTGGGGACATGCGGGGGAGATAGGGAGATAGGGAATAAATACGTATAGGGATGGGAGAGGGGGTTGCCCATCGTTACAATGTTGTATGAAATAATGTTAACTTTAAGCAGATTGAACAGATGACTAGAAGCAAGTGAAATTTGAATTAGGCAGTGTTTTTTGTATTGTTTCTTTGTTTCTTTGGGTTTTTTTTGCTATGTTGTGTTTACTATATTCATTTCGTTATCCTCATTTCTATGTTTATTCTTCCTTTCCAAACCATCAACAGAATCGCAAGTATTTGCTTTTCTTTTGTTTGTCAGACAAAAGTCGCCGCTGCTTCCTCGAAATAGGAAGATGCATGAATCGTGTTTTGATTGAATATTCATGCCCATTTTCCCAGATTAGGTATCCACCTGCGGGTTTAGCACATCATCCCATTGAATCCCGTTTTCCTATCCGAAGAGGTGATTAATTATACACCTGATGTATTCCAAGACAGCTCTGAAAAGAATTATTGACGCAAGGAAACTTCTCTCATAACTTTTCCTTTCACCAAAAGAGGGTGATTTATTTCAACGCATAATTTCTTCTGTTTATATTTTCTTCTTTCTTCCATTTTTTTAAAATTCCAAATCGGTCTCCAATGTCAACCTAGTTTCTTGGGCATAAATCCTGTACGGAGACATGAGAAATAAAAACAGCCATGCTCGAATTCCTTGAAATATGGAAAGTGAAGAAAAATGACAATGCTGCTGGACTGAATCAATATCAGATCTCTCCGAGAACTGCTGTCAAATACTAATACTTGTACAATGAATGTATGACTTAAACTCAGACTATTTCGTGGAAAATCAGGATAATCCATCGAAATACATTTATATCTGATTTTTGAAAGTCGATTGGAAAGGATGTGTACGCTCAATTGTATAGTATAGAATTACAAGAGTCAGGTTGAGATATGAGTCTGTTGCAGTGTTTTAGCATTGTCGAAAGAGGGAATGAAAGAGACTGGTGGCATTATCTGACATGATAAGACCAATTCTCTGATAAAGCCTTCCTTGGTCAGTTGGTTCGCCATTTACAGCTTGAGCAAACCTCACTAAGCGTCGATCCCGCTTCTATGACCTCTCCGCATCGCCCAAGGTCACTCCGCAAACACAAACGTGGTACATAACCCAATTAATGAAGAAATTCTTGGTGTGTAAACACGTCTTGTAAAATGTCACCAATTTTATTCAAAAACGGCAGGTTCAAATTTAAAAAAGTTACTGTCAATTGACCACACATACACCATTCTCTTTAGCTATCAAATTCACTGACTTCACGACTCAAATATAAAGTTCACCAACAGTGTTTAGTGCAGAAGTTAAATGGGTTTTTGACAGGGAGTTGGGATTTCTTTGCTCAAGTTGATTTTAAAAAAAATACAGCAATAGCAGAGCAAATAAGGAGACATTTCTTATAGAGTAATTTTTTAGAGTATTTTATCAATAATACAACTTTTCGTTTTTCAACTCCTTTCCGGGGAACATTTTGTTGAAAAACACAAAGGTTGATATTAACCAAATCTGCATAACTAAATATTTCTATTCAAATTGCGAAAGACTATCACTGCGACATTAACATGATTATTCTGATAATATATGACAAAGATTAATGTTCAAAGATATCTATTTTAAGTGATTTCCGAGAATTTGTAAAAGGCTTATTCTATCAGGGTTTTTTTAATTTCAGATTGGCAACGCTTGTGTATTTCTTTAAGTCTTATATATTTTGCTTAGAGAGTGATATCTTGGGCAATTGTTTTTAAATTATTATTATTAAACTGTGCCATAATGTCTTTTTTAAAGCAACTTGTAATAAACACAGTAATTTGAACTTACAACATATGGCCAATTTCATGGCTTTCACACTGCTTATAATAGTTATGTTCACACGTAGTACATAGCATCGATGCTATGTTAGCATCGATGCTATGTAAGTTTCACAAATATTTCCAGTACGTTCAGACAGGCCGTGATCGACTTGCTTCTATCACCCACTCGTGACTATTCATCGCTCACCCGCTGCCAAAACAATAATTACTGCGCCACACAGAGTGACCCGAGTATAATTGGTAAGCATGGTCAAACGCGCGGAAGTTATATGTCTTCATAAATCAACATAATAACACAATAACAATTCATTTGTAATATCGATAATACAATCAAGTAGCAAATACATGTGTTATAATACTTAATTTTAAATAAACCTTGTACATGTCAAAATTGACTGAACTCCAATCTTATGCCAAAATAAAACATGCATGCACACTTCTCTGGTAAGCACATGTAAATCAATATCTAAAGACCACATCATACTTTAGTTAAGGTCTGATTCTGAAAGAGCAGATTCTCAGCTTTAAAATGATATATAACTCATTGGATGTTCATAACTCAATGTACAAAGAGAATAATGCACAGTCCCTCATAATGTTACTTCTTAATAAGGGTTTAAAGTTTGCAGTCTATTGAAGCACTCTGACTTGCAAAGTGTTGTGCTAAGGTGACAAATGGAGGATTAGAACTCAATGAAAATTTCTATGAAGGGATTATCAGATTGTCCTTAAACTTGGCATACTACATAGACATATCCTGTTTATCATAGTGCACAAGTATCAATGCACGAACTTACTCCGGAAGATTTATGGGAGATTGAAATGAGACAAGTATTCAGGGTCGTGAAAAAGAAAAGTAATACAACAAAATCCAGAGAAGACACACATAAGTCTGATAAAAAGCTGGCAAAAATACCACTTCTATAGATTGTTTGGTGCCTCCACATTTTAGATTACTTAGAAAAAAGTATACTCTTTCAGGAAATACCCACAACTAAAATTTGACCATGCATGCCAACCAAAACACATTGATCTCTAACTGAAAATCACACAGTGCGACTTTTGGGTGGTTTTGTGGTGCCTGGTCACATATATAAAAAAGAAAAAGATAAAAAGAAGGACCCCCCCCCCCAAAAAAAAAAAACCCCAACCCCCTTCCTTACCACACAGTATACACATTACCCTACTATACCCCTATATACATCACATGAATACATACATTACATTACAGTACCAGATGAAACAGACAGAATAATAGAAAAAAAGTAGGGAAGAGGGTACATCACATGAATACATACATTGCATTATATTATAGCACCACATGAAACAGATAGAATTATAATAGCAGCGAGTGAAGATAACAGCGATTGCGCTCACACGACAAATAGTCACAAGCGCGGTGGGTGGTCTACCGCAAAGTATCGATGCTATGTCGCTGGATCATGAGATTTACTCCTGCTAAACTCGCTGCAAGAATAGTTTGGAAACTCGCTTCTGTCTCGTGACTATCTGCGTTCAGACAGCGTTTGGTCTCGACACTATCTGGTCTTCACCAAAATAGCATCGACACCTCGATAGCATCGATGCTATCGCTCTACGTGTGAACGTACCTATAGAGTTCATTTTTGTAAATTACTTACGTCAAATGCCATATCAGAATGCCAAAATTTTGATGACAAATGGAAAAAACATTAATTGGCTGTATTTTTTGGTTGTGAAGTCCTATAAATTTATTGTTACTTTTTGTTATATTCATAGTTATTATATGCGTAAGTTTTGATACGTTATGTGATACAGCTAGCAAAATAAAGATTTGTTCTTGAAAGAAAACAAAAATGGGCACAGTGTGTACAGCAATCGATGCTATTTCTGCTCATCCATTTTGAAGCTACTTTTTAAAGGCTCTGAATAAAAAGTTATCGAGCATTTAGACTGAATTAGCTAAATTAGAAGGGGAAAAAAAATCACAAATTATCACGCCGAGATCTCAACGATTTGATTCCTTCTTACTGTGATCCTTATATTTCACGTTTTTACTTAACATACATTGAATTCTGTCCTACCTCTCTCCGCTTAAGGGGCTTCTAGATGATCGGATGTAAGGTCACATGTCTGGTTGAGATCATGAGTGAGGATTGATCAAATTAGAATTCAAGGAAGCGTGTCAATGAACTCAATGTTAAACCTGTTTCATTCTGCTAATGAGGCTTGAACCGTCCTTCACGTGATTAATTAATTTTCCCCTTTTCTCCTCGTGTTATCCTGGAAAAAAGAGTCTAAACTCAAAAGAAAGGTAACTACATTTCCGGAGTAAAGTAAGATTTGAGCATGAGGGGAAACAGGCGAAGGTTTAATTTTATAAACTCTCTATTTTTGTGAAGGCATTAAGTCGAATTGATTATTAAAAAGAAGTGACAGTGGACGCAATTATCGGATATGTTACTCGGGGTAACTGGATAGATTAGAAATTAATTTAATCCTTGAGAGAAGTCATGAAGCGTAGCGATTCCTCTTCAAATGGTTTGAGCAGGGGAAAAAAAAAAGATTTGTTCTCTGTTATCGTTGAAATTTTTAAGGACTGTCTAGACAATTTTCACTTGATATCAACAGTAATGTAAGCGATATCAGGCAGATTAAATTTTCAGTTTAGCTCATGTAATACGATTTATTTTTGGTTTTGTTTTCAAAAGCTTTTCCTCAGTCTTGAGATTTGATTTATTATGTTTTTATACCGGGTGTCCCAAAAAAATCGGAAAGGCGAATTTTCAGTGCCTCAGTACTTTGCCTTCAAAAAGTATTATAATCTTTTTACATCATTGGGTAAAGCATCTTTTACCGAAGAGAATGATATCAAGATCATTGAATTTGGTTAGGTGATTTTGATTAAAACACAGTCATTTTCAAATTTCGTTTGATTTTTGCGACCGATGAGTGTAAGATCGTATCGGGAATGGGTTTTAGTGAACTGGAGCTCGGGAAAAGTGGAAACGACGCCAATTTATTGTACATGCCACAATTATAAAAGGCCTTTCCCGACACATTTCTACTCTCATCGGTCGCAAAAAGCATGCGAAATTTAAAAAATGACTGCAAATGACTGATTCAATGACCTTGATATCGTTCTCTTCGGTAGAAGATGCTTTACCCACTGATGTAAAAAGTATATATACTTTTCGAAGGCAAAATACTGAAAATCCGCCGTTCCGCTTTTTGGGGGACACCCGGTATATGTGTTTAAGTTTCCACTACTGGAACAATGCATCCCATCCATTTTCTTATAATGAAACGTTTGAAAAAAAATATTTTTTTCCCGCTTTGAAACATTTAATGCAGAAAAATTGAAACTTTTGTCTTTTTGTGTTTCGAAGGGGTTATTAATTTTTGAGTATTAAACCGAAACCTTTTTTTCATTTCATTTGTGATTCGTCATGATAAAAGTACTAAACAAAGTACTTTGAATTCATTATTTCTTTTCCATCTTGAAATTGTGATTTCTTTCTTACAGAGTATCTCTAATGAGTATTGATTATTGGAACCCAATTTTACTTATTTTAAGAGACAAGAACGAGTTCCAAACAGCCTATGAAATTATGACATTAGGACCTCATAGAAGAACAGTCGTATATTTGCAACTACGGCTGAAATAAGTTACCAGCTAGCCGTTTATTACTTTTGAATTATAATGTGACTTGTATGTTATTTATCGTCGATTGGGTGATAAAACCTTGTATCTCAAATTTTGGAGAAAATTACTTTTTGTGTTAATCTTCAGATAATCAGTCAAGTGATGTCCTGTCCAAATCCCAGCTTTCTTACTCCAAAAATGAAGCCAATGTGTCATCTCAAATATTGATTACGGAAATTAGAACAAGCACACAAACAAACCATTCATGTTGAACCCCCCCCCCCCCCCCCGAAAAAAAAATATGTATGTGTGTGTTTTTATATATATATATATATATATATATATATATATATATATAATTATTATTATTATTATCATTATTATTAGACGAAGAAATGTCACTATAATAATGTTTGGGTTTTTTGTGTATGTGGTAACAAGGAAAATAAATACTATGATAGCAAGGTACAATAGTTTTAATATGTTATTCATTCAAGGAAGTACAAATGTATATCATATTTTGTTAGTTACATTTATTATGATACCCCTTTGAGAGGGGCTTGGTCTAGTAATTTTTTTTCCAGGACTGTATATAATTATGTATACGATCCCAGATACGAAAACGTACTCATATCGAGGTAACACAGTGTCCCTTTACATAAAGCACTATATTCGACCCATTCGGAGTAAATTATTCATCTGTTCCTGTTTGTATGACCTAGATTACATGCCCTGTTAAACGATTCATCTCCATTCTCTCTACTGAACTAGAGCATAAAAAAACCAATCCTCAGGACCTCATTTATAATTCAATGTGCCACCCCATTGATAAAAATATGACGTACTTATCAGTCACCAGGGCTAGCATTATGATATTTTATTTCCCCACTCAAGTCCAAGCGTGGACGATGTGCTTTTATCTATGATTTTTTTTCCAAGACATTGTTTTTGTTTTCTTTACATAAACGCATCTTAAACTCAAGCTCCTACTTTCATGATTTTGGGCGATTGCAATACTAGTACTTTTTTTTATTTTATTGCATTTTAACTCTGTCAGTGCCGATGTCACATATATGTTTCAGACAGACTTGTCATTTTCATTCACCAATTGATCGACCACAGGAAAGGTATACGGTGGTCAATGTATATATATCAAGATTTCGAGCATAAATATATGATTATAATTATATGCTACCATAGAAATTTTCACAGACAATTGCAGATTTTTAAAAACATATACTTTATTTCAACATTAAACAATAGTAAACACATGAGAAACCAAAAAATAATGGACAAAATAAAAACTCAAATTATGTAAATTTCTATAATTCGTATGCAACACGATAAAAACTACTTTCGAAAAATTAACTGAAGGCAATTTCAATAGCCCTGTCTATCACCTTTAGAAATGTGCGAACATTACAATGGCGTATTACATAATCCGAACCTGATTTCTATGGGCAGTACAATAGGCCTTTGAAATTGCCCTTGGGTTTATTTTTCGAAAGTAGTTTTTATCGTGTTATCATGCATGATGTTGGGTAAAGTAATAATTTTTGGTATCATAAGAAATAGTATGAAATTTCCTAGAAGTTTTGTACACAATATTTTGTGAAATAATAGATGGCTAATGAAGTGCAGACATTTGAAAAGTAAGTATTGATTGGTAAAATTTTGAGGAGTGCTAAACGTCTTGGCACAGTAAGAGTTAAGAGTTTGGAGAGGAAAAAAAACGATGAATATAACGATATAAATTGAGCTACATGGCTAAACGAGTCATAGGTGTGGATGAGACAATCATCATAAAGACTCATAATGAAAACAGAAGTTGTACAGCCGGGGAGTTATTGACATGCTCATCGCATACTTTCTTCTTGGATCATACATATTAAGTGCTTATCTTACATGTTAAACTCAAGAAATAAAAACATAAAGAATCATTAGGAAATGTTTGCTATAGAATGGAAACTGCTATCCTGTGGTATTTTACATTGAATTACACACTTCTGAAAACACTGGTGTTAGAAAGCTGACTGATTACTTTGACATCTGTAAAGTCCGCCTTCATCTGAAATTTTTGCAGCTGATAAATCTGTCATTGCAGGAGAGAAACAGAAATGCATATTCCAGGCTGTATCAACTTCTTTGAAGAACTTTTCTGTCATCTGTATAGAAAATACGAAGACACTCCCGAGAGCTATGAGAAATCCCCGGGGAGGGATGCTGTTCTAACATGGGGAGCGGGAAATGAAGACACTGTCTGGGGACTTAACCAAAAATGACAGCCAAATGCGTCATCTTTTTCTTCTTTTTGAAAATATTTCACGGGTGAAATTCGTCTGCTTTAACCATTCCTCCTCTTTCTGGGATTCTCTCCTTTTCTATGTGTGGCTTTTCGCTTCTCATCCGCACACGTGATTAAACAAACCCGCTGTTTCCAATTCAAATACAATTTGCGCGCGGCAGCGTTGGCATGGTAACGGCATGTATCGGACCGGACTTGCGTGAATGGGGGCTGGGATACGGGATGATACTTGCAAGGGTTGAAAAAGAACGACGGTCTGGTAGGAGCACGGATGGGAGGAGATCCTGCGCGAAGAGAGATGATGCTTCATTCGGGATGCGGTGGGACGTGGGAGTTGAAAACGTCTCGACGACGGATTAGCGAAGTGACTTGAATTAAATTAATCGAACAGAGGAATGGGGTAGTGACATGAAAGTGTTGAAATGTAGAAACTCAGTAAGCTGGCGCGAGCTACAAAATATTTGTAATCCCAATCGGGTCACTGTTGGACTGTTAGAAAGCTACCACATGGACTGTAAAGAGCTAATTAATGATAGAGACGGTTGGAAGAGGACACTGGTGTTTGTTTCACAGTTTCATGGATTGCCAGGAGGGCAGTATAATTGAGAGGTGTAATCTCCGCAGATTCATTTTTTTCTATTCTAACTTTTGTAAATTAATCTGCCTCGTTACTTACTGATTTGTAATTAAAGCGTATAAAATATTTCTTTGGCTCCTGCTTGTTCAGGATGAAACTTTTTCCTATACTACTTTTTTGTAGAACAGGACGTCTTTAGTTTTTTCAGGGCAAAGTGCTCTGTCATATTGTTTTGAACTTTCTCACATATCAGCAGTGTGTGAGACGCTTACACGTCCCACAGCGACCCTCTTAAACAACACGAGTTAACTGATATAAGATATACGATAGTTGTTTGCCCCCCAAACAAGATATTTAGCAAATAAGCGAATGATACAGTATTTTTCCCTTCGCCCCAAATTTAGGCACTTAAGGCCCCACTTAAATGGGAATAAATGCACCGTCATTGAATTCCAAATATTTGTTCTCCTGTCGAGAATCCGGCCGTGGTAACATTCAAGATGTGAGCGTTTCAGCGAGGTGTCAAATTTACTTAACATTGTGCTTGACCGAATTATCGTGGATGCATCTTTGCGCCCGTCACCCGCCCCCTTTCACCCCTCCCCGCACATCGGTAAATACGAGCACACATGCTACCCACGAGGCGGCTGTGTCAATGAACTTTAGAAATATTAAAGATTCCCTGGAAACATTGGTAACCTTTAGTTTCATTACCACCAATGACTGTAAAGAGAGTGCTTGAATAAAATGGGAGGGAAAGATCCAAATCCTGTATTTCAGGGATTCGAAGTCCGTCAAGTCGAGGGAAGGGAGCACTGTAGAGTGTGGCGACAGAGGAAGGAGGCCTTCACTTTCCCCTTTCTCTCCTTCTCTCTCTCTATCCCTCTCCACCCCTTTTTCTCTCTTTCTCACTTACTCTATACTCGCTATCATGAGGGCACCTTGTTTGCAACTGGGTCATAGAACTATTTAGAACCCCGTCATTAATAGAACGTCCGCGGTGTAGTCCTTGGACTAAATGAGAAAAATGTATAAATCATGGATAACGCGTTAATGTCAATCCAACCTTGGTAAGAAGATGATTTGTGTGAAAGCAGGAAAATAAGAAGAAAAAAAAACAGGATGGTGACAGGTTGAAAGAAATCGGAGAAGTTACGAATCTCAAATTGGCAATTTGGTGAGTCGATTGTGACATAAATTGTCGTACACAAATATATCATTCATTTGCGGTTTTCTTCGAGGCGCTTTTACCCTCAGGGCAGGGCTCAAAATATATTGGAGATGGCGTATTGTTATAGGTCCTCATGAAAGAAAAAAGAACCTACTGAATAGTCATTTTGAAAAAAGTGACATTTTAGTCATTTTGTGTGTTGGAGCGAATGGGGGAGTTGTCCACAGCTACATCACAGTGACATTACCTATTCGGCCAATTTGAAATTCCCATAATAGTGATTACAACTTTCAAAAATTCATAACTTTCTTATTGCTTGTCCGATTTCGTTCAAACTTTCATCAATCTGCTTCTCTGATTTTTCCTCTTTCTTTCAAAGCAACTTGCTATCAAGGTTGGATTTCCCTTTAAAAGATATTTTTTAAAGAGTGGGAGGGGAGGGGGAGAGGAGAAGAAAAGAAAAATGAGTCAGAAGGCTATGTAAACTTAACAGTGGAAAGCACTCTCCGTTAGCAATATTCTGCAGTTTTCGAACAGAAGGACCTTTTTATATTCCTTTTTCTTCGTGGACGTTGCGTAAGTAATCTTAGTATAAAGGAAATAGATATGCCACGGGGGAACATCCATGTCGGGATAGACAAAGAATCAACAAGATACACTCACATACGACAATAGTGCAGGGTGAATTTCAAGAAAACTGAGTTATATACCTGCGTCATAGGTAGATATGAACTTCTTCCCTTTCTCCCCCACCCACCCCCACCCCCAAGTGATATCAGCAGTGGCGTAGCTACGCTTGGCACGGGTGAGGTCACGAGCTCCCCCTCCCCCTTTCCTTTAAATGATGAAAAGGGAAAAATAATGGGGTGAGATGGAGAGTGAGATAGGGAGAGCGAAGGCACTTAGTACATCCAGGAATTGTGTTGTTTTCAACATAAACATACATTTGGTTTATTTTGTTTTTTTTGCAGAGTCTAACCGAAATCTTCAGACTGCCTGATTTTTCGCTCTCACTATAAGTCGGTTTATTAAAAACACAGTGTGGGATATATGTTGCCATTAGATTTTGGACCCGACCAGGATTCTGCATTACAGATTTGTTATGTTCTTAGTGGCTCAATCCTGTAATGTCGGGGAGAAATTACTGTAAAATTGATTTATTGTTTTTATTTGTAAGCACAATAACGTCAAGTTGTGAACGGTTCTTACAACTCCACTTTGTTCCAATAATAGCATACTCATCCGCGGTTCGGTGTAAACCTTCTTTTGTTGATAGTAACCCAGCTCAGATAACCTTTCTTGTATACAAATGATTGGGAACAATAAATAAACAATAAATGGTGAGCTTGTCTTTATAATGTTCTAGTATGCTGCTCTCACATCCTTGCACATGTATGTGGTGGATGCATCATTTCAACTTTCTTCAGAATTGTGGCCGAAAACTGCATCATCAGAAATACTTAGAACTTAGAAGTTTCTCTTCCGTATAGCGCTATTAAATCTGCATCAGCTTGTAAAATAATTATTGTCTTGTAAATTGTAAATTTGTCTTGTGGTGATAAACATACCCAAATCCCGGCCGGACTCACAAGTAAAAAAATTCAGAACACATTCAATTTCCGCACTTTAGAAGAAACCATAAAGACTTGTGTTTGAATTTGCTTTTATGCTTCCTGAACTTTTGTGTAAGTAAGAGGTGAAATGAATATACCACATGTACATACCAACACTTTATCAGACAAGGATCTACCTCAATAGTTCAAGATACCCAGCTCTTAAGGAAATGGAGTCGCTTAAGCAGGTTCATCTTTAGTGGAAATGAAATCATCTGTTTTCGTTTTGCTTGATGTTTTTCCACTACAAGTTAATTGTGATCTGGGAATAGAGAACTGCAATTAATGCCATTGTTTTGAAGTTTGATTCAAATCAACTTTAAAATCAACTTTTATCATTTCATTAAAATTTGATTTTCTTTTTGCAAAACAGAAGTTGACTTTGAAACTAATTCTAAATTTCTATTTTAATTGAACTTTTAACGTAAATTTAGAATTTCAAAATGATGTCAACTTTGCATTTGAAAATGGATTTATTTAAATATTTATTTAAATGTACATATAAACTAGACTTTGAATTTTCATTTTTTAATTTAAAGAATGAAATTCGAAGTTAAGATTTCTTTTTAAATTCTATGCAAAGTACATTTTCCCTCTTAGTTTCGAGGAGTTTTGAATTAAAGTGGTAATACGACAAGTGAAATTGATATGTCCCCTGCGAATGCCTACATCGTGTTAGACAAAGAACCATCAAGACAAAAGTGCGTGGTGCACGCCTCTCAAGGAAATTGAGTCGTATCGGTACGTCATAGGTAGATATGAACTTATAAGGATTTTTGAAAGTTACTGCAATCTAGGTCCTTGCCATGACACGCAGAGATTTGAATTCGAATGATTTCAGATTTAAAATGAATTTTATTCGCTGAGTCAGTGGAGAGAGCCGGAGGTCTCAAAACCAGACGATCCTGGATTCAAAACCCAGGACGTTGATCTATGCCTTCGGGAATATAATAGGAATCGTAAAATTAAAAAATTGCAACGTGAAAAGGGGAAGATAGATATATATATATATATACCGCACAACAAGGGTCCCAAGTCCTTGTGTTGCCATAAAGCCATTATGGTAATAGCCGGGAGGGCGCATTGTTATACATAATTTATATATATATATATATATATATATATATATATATATATATATATATTTTACAATCAAACCAATATAACTTTTTACTTTAAAACAACCTTTCAATCTGCACTTCAATTTCATATATTTGTGTACAATTTCTGGGGTAAATAAGAATAGAAATGGCAAAATGGATTTTGTATAAGTCATGCTTTCATTCTTCAAAACTTGCAATCAACACTTTATATGCATCCTACTCCCCAATACTTAAAAAACAGCATTCCACCCCTCCCCCCCCCTCAAAAAACAAACAAACAAATAAAAAACGTCAGGAACATTTAATTCACGTTCTAATCGAAATAGATGTTTATCTTCAGCCCTACAGAAAATTCCATCCCCAGATATACAGTTACTGCATCAAATCACAAAACGTGCTCGTTTTTTACTTTCGTTGACCTACAATTTCATTGTCTACTTATTGTTCTTTATTCCAGTGGATAAGTTTTCTTTAGAACTAAGAGCAACCCGAATCCAACCTGTATCCGATTTCGAATTTTTAAATCTTATCAAAGAATCTAATGCTCTTTTTCGTCTCGCAGAAGATGTCTCTCTTAGTTATAGCTTTCCATGTGACAATGAAAAAAAAGGGTTTAGAAGAGATGATGAGAGTGAAAGTAAAACGTTGAGAGCGCTGTAGAGAAAGACAGAGAGATGAGTTAGATGTTTTTCAAGAAGGAGATAAATATTATGACAGAGTGAAAGAGACGTAAAGCAGGAGAATGAAAAAAGCAAGAGGGAGAGGGAGAAAGAAAGAGAGAAGGAAAGAAACGAAGGGAGATGAACAGAGAGAACGAGACATGAATAAAATAATGAGAGAGTGAGGGAGGGAGAAGTGGAGAAAAGGGATATAGGAGGCAGAATTGTAGACATAAACCTCCAACAAAAGGAGTTTCATTTCCTGTAGAGCCGGAATGAAGTTTCGTTTTACTTTCGTTCTACTATTACACATTCAATCCACATTTTGTGGTTGAGAGAGAGAAGAAAAAAAAGTTGCAAACAAAAACTCCTCCACTATTTCATGCTATATAGACAATTGATGATATTTAGTCTCCATTCAAAGTGGGACTAAGAAAGAGTTCTGTCCTTTCATCTCCCAACGCCCATACGCAAACTGATCAGTTTCAAAACAAGTTATTATCAATACTCGAATTTTCTACGAAATGAATGTATGCACAACTTCACCTATTTATTCATTACAATCCATCTTACATAAACAAATATGTTTGTGTGGCCTGCTGAAATCCATTAGCCTGCAGCTTTATGTTTGGATATGCAGCACAAGAAAAGTATAATAAATATATATGGTTTAATATATATCTTGACAAGCATGTATGAGAAAAGAAATAGGAGAAAAGAAATGTCAGAAAATACGAGCATAAATAACAAATAAACCCTGCGGTCAATTTCATATCCTGAAAATCACCACGTCAAGCATATCAGGTAAAGTTCGGAGGACACTTCTATAAATCGGTTATATTCCCTAACGGAGTTTGTTATTGTTTTCATTCTAGGTTTTCCGGGGCAGCTTGCAAAGCTAGTCTGCTAATGTTTCATATATACCTACTGGCGACATTGGTCAGTCTCTGTTAATGCATTCAGAAGAGAATTCGATGACCAATGGAAACAACAACAAAAAAAAAGGAAATTGTGCATTGTAAAATCAGGTGAGCTTTACCTATTTCTTTTTCGAAGATATAAAAGATATACACACTCATAGCATTTGGAGAACATATCTGGACGGGAAGATAGAGTATAGGAGCAGTGTAGTATATCCAATCCTTGCTCGGTGTTTGGCATCCTTGGACAAGATGTTTTTACCCTCATTTGTCGCTGTCGACCTAGACATATATCTCTTTTGTCTTGTTTACTACAAGTATGCATTCGTACTAAACTGAAATATGTACTTGGTTCGAATCCGTCAAGTTCAGGAGCTCCCTAGTAAAGAGATAAATTAATATCTATTAAAATTATAGTATATTAACTCAATGTATTCCCAAATGATTTATGTCATGAAACCATTTGTACCAGTAATGTCTACTTCTGAAAATAAATAAATATAAAAACAACTTTGAAAGATACAAACAAATCAGTTTTAAAATGTTTCGAAAACCGAACCAGCCGACAACAGACCGCCAACACCAACAGCAACAACAATAACAATAACAACACAACTCATGAGAAGCAGATATTCAAACATCAACTCAATTTTGTGAAGGAAATAAAATTAGTGTATTATTATTATTATAGTAGTTTTTTTTTTGTTTTTTTTTCGCATTGGTTTGGACACAAAGGATATTTGTCAAGTGATTTTGTGCAAAACAATTATTTGGGGTGTGCAAAATCAACTCTTTAAAACATAATACATAGAGTTTTTTTTAAAAAAGGAGTGGACAAAACACAATGTCTGTATTTTATAAAGGTCATTAATGACCTAAGACCTAATGACCTTTCGTTCTTACCTTTTCTTGATAGTGCTAAAATATTAATTCCCAGGTAGGAGCTAGGCGTTAAGGCAGTTTTAATATCTTAATTGAAGGTAATAACCCCATTTATCCTTTTCGACGCTACAAGTGAGATCATGAAAGACGGATTCAAGGCATAATATTTTCATTGATTTTTGAGGCAACGACGGGGTCACTGTGACGCAATTGGTGATATTTCATTGAAATTAATACCCCGATTTCCCAAATCCCCTGGCAATTCCATCAGTATTTTCTCCTTTTAAGATCTCCTCATGTATCTCTTAATTGAAAATCGGAACTCTCCGCATTTTGTGGTAATGGTAAATGCTATCATACTAAAGAAGTTAGATTTCTGGGAGCATGTTTGAATCACAAGGAATCGAATTTCATCTTTGAAAAAAAAAGTCATGTGTGTGGCTGTAGGCGCTATCTGAAATGTCATGGTAGAAATAAAGATAGGGGGATATATACTGAGTGAAGGAAATACTCGAGAGTACATGGTTACAAACGGAGAAGTGAGAAACAAGAGACAGCAATAGAAAGCAAACCGGTGATCGTAGAGACATAGCAAGTCAGAAGCAGGCAGAGGGGTTTAAAGGAGATCAATCATTAAACAATATAAATGCTAATTGTTTTGTGGGGATTTTACGCTGGTAAACTTGATGAGCCTGATCGGTTAAGAGCAGGCATTTTGTCCATCCGTGACATTGAATATTTTATGGATTATGATTTCGAAAGCAGTCATGGAAACCAAATTTTATCAAGTTTCAACTCCTTTAGTGATGCCCTTCACAATGAAACATGAAATAGTTTTCTTCAAGGAAATACTAATTTTCTACAGGCTTTCAAACATTAAAAATTTGGCAAATGTCCGTTCATGACTGACTGATCAGGCTCAAATATCACTTTGGAATGGTGCTTCTGTAAATGATACTACAAGTTTAACCCCTTCCTTGCCATTGGGGGCGAATCCGTCCACAAGAACTTGAGTGTTGAACAATGTCTTTTGTTCTGAAATTGCTACTCCCCCCCCCCCCCCCCCATGTAGTTATACTTGAATCAAATTTAGTAATGAAACAGGGATTTCAAATGAAACTTAATTTTTATGTTCAAAAATTGGGTAGCCCAGAAGAAGGTTAAATACCGAAATTCCACTTGACGTAAAGCTAAAGGCAACAAGTGAAAAGTCTAGTCGACGCAAGTCTACGCCCTACTTTCATGCGAAGTACAACAAAATTTTCCTCATATTGTACTTTAATCATGCTAATCCCTAACCATAATCGATTTCCATTTAATCGTGTTAATTGCGTGGTATAATAGTCTCCTAGAACGATGGAGGAGGGGTACAGAAGACAGTGGTTATAGTTTCCGTTGTATAGCAGCCTAATACAAATTCAATAAGATGAACAGTTGGTCCTCGTCATCCACTACGTCTAGATACATATACATTAATGGAAAAAAAAATAAGTTCGGGAAGAAAATAAGTGGAAAGAGGAATAATAGATGGAAGAGATAGGGAGAAATGAAAATAAGAGACAGAGACATAGCGAGACTGACAAAGGTATGGACAGACAGGGATAGGCCTGCGTGTCATACACATAATACGTCACCAAGAACGATGGAGGTTTACATACCACTGCATACATGAATGTAGAAAACAACGAAAGTGTATCAAACATTCTACGAGCAAAAGTATTTCGGACTCTCTGCATGGTTGGGTAGAGCAAGGAGGTACTAGGCAAGCGGGAGTAGAGCAACAATATATCTGAGAGAGACAAAGAGTGGAAAAGAAAAATGCCAGAGACAAGCTGATAGACAGACCGCGGATCAAATTTCTTACAGAAAACAAGGGTATAGACTATCATGCATTCTGCATATAGAGAGCTTGAAAGATGGGTCTTCGATATTTTTAGAAAGCGATAGTCACACGTATACATAAATTACTCGACGGCGGGATAGTGTTTAAACCACGGTTGTAATAGAGTATGAGATGGCAAAAGTTGACAAAGTGAAATGTTAGAAGTAATCTAACAGTGTAAAGAGTGATCTCTTTTTCACTTCTTTCTATTTCTCTCCCCCTTTCTCTTCTATCCCTCTTTCTTTCTCTCTCTCTCTCTCTCTCTCTCTGTGTCTCCTACACACGCCGTACTTTCTAATCCTCTCTACAAAGTCAGTCATCAAAAACGGTGCCACGAACAAACAATACAATGAAATTTCAAGATTGAGACAGAAAGAAGATAAAGAAACGTCAACCGCTTTATCTCATAAAGCCTCTGCGCCATGTCAGCGTGCCTATCTAGGATTTGCTTTGGTCAGGTCATACGAGAAACAGAGGAGAGCCACCGGCTGTAATTTCAGCACGACGACCAGGGCATCGAAGCACCGATTAGGAGGGGATCGTGCTGTTCCAAGTCAAATTCACTCACACCGAACACGAGGGGTGAGATTTGTTGGCACGCAACCATAAAGGTCGTACTATCCTTAAGTGTGCGCGTTTGATTGTGGGAGGGTGGGGAGATCAGTGGGTGGGCGCGGCTATCACCTCATAACCTCCCTTTATTCCCTTTTTCGAATGCTTTCTCCATCGAAATGCTTTCATGATAAACAGACGAAAAAAAGTCAAGTTCATCTTCTATGTCGTCTGTGGGGTTTACAGAAGCTTTACATGAAGGTTAAAGAAATGTTTTGATCCCGTCGAAGATGTTGACAGAAGCGGAACCTCAGTATACAGCTGTCATTGATGACTATCGTTGCATCTATCATTTCATTGTGTGTACAGGTTATTTCGTCGAAACAGAGAATTCCCACCTTTTCCATTCCAATTCTTGTGAGTAACATGTATTTTTCTTAACCTATCATGCCTATGAAGGCAAATGATTGATAAAAATATTGTTGCTTTTTTATGGAAATTTTTGGAAAGGAAAGCTCTTCGGAAAATTATCGTAGCCCCCCCCCCCCCCCCCCCCCCCACCCATTCAAAGAGCGACACCGTTGACTGGACATCTCGTTTAAGAAAAGGTGCGTAGGGACTAAGTGTGAAGAAATTGATACTAGTAGCGCTAAATGGTCCCATTCTTTAATACAAAATAAATAAATAGTAATAACAATAATAACTAGAAAGGCCGTCAAAGGCGGCAGACCCACGCCTTAGCGGCGCTATTATTCTTGAAACCGCAGAAATAAATATATTATTACTGGTTGGTTCCCCTGTTGAAAAAATTCTTCTGAAAAAGATATATTTTTATTATTGAAACATCCCTCCCCTAAAAGTAATTGATTAGACATGTCAGAGAGCGTGGCGTGGCGAGGAAAAAAAATGTTAGCAATTTGTATTCAGTGTTCAGTCATGTCAGTGTTAGTAAATGTATTCATGTTCTATCTTTACATTGCAATTGGGTTTGTTTTTTTCATTGGGCTTGGATAAAATAAATATGACGACAAAATAAGTTGGATCTCGACTTCAAAATGACATGCATGCGAGGCACAGAGCTTACTCACTCAGCTCAGTCACCACCCATCAACAAAGTCAAAGACAAAGTGTATACTGGCGTACATTCGGCGAACCTCAGCCACCAGACAAATTTTGCAAATCCACACGAATATAAAAAAAATACATACAGTTTTTGTATATATTTTAAAACTACGAAATCCACTCAAACAGACATAAATGAGTTATAAACTAACTCAAAGCTCAAATGACAGGACCGTAATTTAATCCAAAGAAAAAAGTTCAATCCTACTACACAGCCACAGCACAGGCACTGTACTCCCTAGCCTACCGTACTCTCACAACAACCACACTGCCCATTCACAACACACGCGAACACTCGCGAGTGCGATAGACTCACTCACGTCGAACAAACGCACCAGATTTTCACCGAAAACAATTTTAAAATCACGTACTACACGTCCACCAGGATAAAATAAATCACAAAAACTTCCACAACAAAGTGGAAAAAACCGGGGAAAATAAACAGAAATGCACAGAAGATAAGAAATAGAGGAGAAATTAGACGTGCTAGGGTAGCCTGAATGTAAGTTGTAGATAAAAAAAGGTATCGCGCGCGATAGCCGCTTTCGATTTCGCAGTTCAAGTGCGCGAAAAATCCCTTGTTGCTGGGATACATTGGCAGGGAACAATAGATATGAATATTCATTGCAGGCTCGTACGTATTTGAAGTGAAATGGCAAATAATGGTCTTCTAAAATTCATAAACCTGAAATAGATTTTTGGTGAGACGAAGTAATGAGTGTTTTGATTGGCCAAAATATTTCTGCATCGGCAGGCGAAGTTTGGGGTCATCAAACTTTCTAGTTTCTTTCCTGTCACTATCCGAACTGAGTTCCTATACTTTACTACAGGGTCAAAACTTCAAGGTCACACAGAATTTGCAGGGGTCAACTAATCATCACCAAAATCTAATCGATTCTTTCCTGTCACTTTCTGAACATTCCCTGAAAATTTGGTGCAAATCCGTTCACCCGTTCTCTCGTTATCTTGTACACAAACAAACAAACAAACAAACAAACAAACATACGGAGCCCTTTACATAACCCTGCCAATTTCATCGGCGTGCTTCATCGTAGTATATAGCGCAATAACTATACATATATACTCTACTGCGCTTATCATAAAGGACCCATTGCTTGATAATGAATTGTTACATAGTAGTTCATTCCACAAGACTAGTGATGTACACTAAAAGGAGCCCGATTGCTTAGCAGTAGAACTGGAGCTGACATGCTTAGACCTTATATATATCGAAGGTTTCCAATCATTAATTTACCACAAGGATTCATAACGATATGACAACTTGTTCGCGATAATAATTAGGTAAGAGGGAGCACTGTGGTATATTGGTTAAGGATGTTGACTATCATATGGCAGGTCCTGGGAACGTTCCTCGCTAGGTGCTAACATCATTGCACACTAGTTTTATTCCACATTTGTCCCTCCCGACCCAGGTGAAAATGGGTACCTGGCAATGTTTGGGTAATAATGATTGATTGGCCCTCAGGAAGAACACTATGCTGATGATGCTGATGAGGCTTCCCTTTGTAAATAAAATGAGAATTATTATTATCATTATTGATATCATTATTATCAGTAGTAGTAGTAGCAGCAAGAGTAGTAGTCGTATTTCTAGTAGTAAATAAATAAAATAAATAAATAAATATTGGATATTTATATAGCGCTCATATCCACCATGAATGGTGCTCAAGGCGCTCCAATATTACCCCGGCTCTAGCCGGGGTATTGCTATTGTTAATATAATTATTATTATTATAATTATTGTCATTATTATTATTATTATTATTATTGTTGTTACTATCATTAATAATATTACTATTAATATTATAATTATTACTATTGATATTATTATCATTAACAATACTGTTGTTGTTTATATTAGGAAATCGTTTTCACAGAAGTTGTACAAAATATAGAGTCACTATTATTTACTAGAAGATTTCGAATGGAGAAATAAAGGGGAATGACAAAGAAAGACATTGATGTATTCGTGAAATCTCAAAAGGCAGGCAATGGGAGTAAGCAGTGTTCAGGAGATTTGAGAGCTCAGACGGAAAGGGGAAAACCGTGAATGTCGCAGGGACAGACTTGACAAAAGAGAGAAGAGGACAAGAGGTAATATGAGAATGGGATTGTTTCAATGTATCATATTGCTGGCACCACGTTTGACACTTCAGAGTTAGGTTTAATACTGTACTGTTCAGGTTACGACAAAAGTAGACATGACAAAAAAATAGCCTCTTGTTTATTCCTTCTTGCCCCCACAAGAGAGGTGGTTTTCACTAGCGGCGGTTGTAGACTTGGTTGGATGTCCACCGACACTGTCGAGTCCAGGTACACAGTACACAACATTAGTTTAAGCGAGCACAATCTAACCAATTTAATGTGAATAATGTTACATAATTACTTGAACATACATAAATAAGTTTTTCAAGTGTGGAATTTGCTAAGGTAAACCGTGTGATTTGTGATCAACAGGCTATTTTTAAACATGTGAGAAGATCTTTTGACCCCCCCCCCCCGGTTTTAAATGTAGCCTCAATCCTTTAAGGACGTACTTATAAACAAAGTTTTCCCCATACATTTCCCATTTTCACAGTTTTCGTCGAAGTATCCAGTGATGTCCCCAAGGGAACCAGACTATGCCCTGTTTTCTCCTGCCTGTACAGCTTTAGGCATTCTTTACATGGCCTCTTTTTGTATTGAATGTACCGAAAATTATTCTAAAGTTGATCATATTTTACTCTTGAGTTCTGGTAGAGATATGATTATACTTTGAGAAAAAAGTGTGAAATATCATTTTAATTTGCTTACCATGCAGTAGATGTATGTTTTGGTATTACACAATTTTCCACCAACATTGTTTGGCACAAATGTTTGCTTTTTACTTATTTCATTTCATTTTTCCTTCATTACAAGAACTCGAAATTACCTTTAAACTGTTATTTCGTCTCCATTTCTTGAGCCCTAAAAACGTCAGCCATCAGCCTACATAAACCACGACTAGGGAAGATCATAATATCCCATCGGCCGTATACTGATGAGATGAAGCTGAGTCTTAAAACGCTTCTACTATTCCATATGCATGCCATCATTAACTCTCACTACAACAATATGACAGGATGACAGCTCCTTTAAAGTTTTCAAATAATAACGGCCACAATTTGCCGCCTCATGAATTAATAACACTGCAATATAAGTCGAAGCGGGGGCATATAGAGCCTGGAATCTGCCCGCAAGTTGTGGATGGAAACCGGCAGTCATTAATATTTTCGATCTTTCCACCTCACTAATTGAGAAAGCCTCTTCCGCGTCTGAAGATGGAATGTCTTTATTGCCACAAGGAAGGAGAGTCTCTAAGAACATTTTATTTCCATCTTTTCAAACTGTCCTGTCATATACATGTAATTCAACTTCGGTTCCTTGTTTTCATCTCATCAAGATTTTAATAAGCATTCCCATGTTGTATATATAATAGGAAAGAAAGTTGAGGAATGTTATTACTCTTATATTATTGTCCCCTTCTACACATTTGTCACGTAATTCCACTTCAATTTCATGCTTTCACCACATCGCGATCTTATCAATATACCCATGTATCCCTGTTTATTATGGGGGCATGGATTATTACTTCTTCTTTTTTCTAGGGTATCTCAGGAAAGAATCCCCTTGTGAGTCTGATAAGGCATCAAAAGATGTATGTTATGATTAGAAATATGACGAAGTTAGGATGTAAGTTAATCATGTTTCGCGGATTCTATAACTGTGCAGACTAGTTTAGAGTTAAAGATTTGAATGATATAAAGTGTATCCGATTCACTCATTTTTAGCTTTAAACAGTTAAAGTTCGTTGTTAACTCCTTCTATTTATCCTTATTTTCTTGTTTTTTATCGGTGTTTGTTTTTGTTTTATTTTGGTTTTGCTGTGTGTATTTCATTCTCATCATTCTTACTTTGTCTTCAAATTTGTATTTTGATATGCATAATATATGTGAATTAATTGATTTCTTTGTTAATAATTTATACAATGGATAATATTCTTCTTCATTTTTGGGGTTATTTAAAAATATTGGTTATGTAATAGTACAAACTGACAGGGCCATTGTGGAAATTAGTTCTGAAACTAATAAATAAAAATAAATAAAACTGCAAATAAAATAATAAATTGATTCGTGATGTCCCAGCTTGTATATTTTGACCCGTCGTGTGGAATTGTGGTTAACTATCATGGGTTTGTATAACTCGATGAAAAAATCACTGTCCTGATAAATCACATATTTATCCCGTATATTGCTGATCCGAAGACAAAAGTTTGTTCTTCTAGTGATAAGAAAATTCAAAATGGGTTTGCGGAATATAATCTCATATTACTACACTTGTATCAAGAGACAAGTATGACGGATATTTGATATATTTATTTGCCATTTTATTTTAACAGGGTAGCCCTTTCGGGTAAAAAAAAAAACACCTTGACCAAGGGGCCCCCTGTATCAAAATATTCAAAACATATTTACAAAACATATAAGCACATGTTAAGAAAAAGCATGTGAACTGAACATAAAGAGGTTTGTTCGTCAATGATCTGATAATTCCCGATGAATTTAGTGCAAGAATCTGAATTTTACACTTCTTATTTGTTTAATATACTTATAAAGGAGAAAAATCACAGCAGCATAGACTACTAGTATCGTGGTATACATCACTTACCACTTATAATATTCATCAGTCAATGTGAAACATATCTCTTTAGCAGTTTGTAGTTGTAATGTTGTTGTTCCTACTAAATGTACATGTATTTATAATTGTTTGAATTTGTTGTAAGCGCTTTGGACCTCATGGGAAAAGCGCGGTAAACGTAAAAATGTTGATAATGATAATAATAAGAAGAAGAATAATTATATCAACTGAAAGCTAAGAAATCTGATGACAATATTGGGGAGAGGCCAACGAAAACTACAATTGGGCTTTAACTGTCTTAATCAGTGATGCCATTTTTATTCGCCTTGACATTTCAGGAGAAATAACGGAGAAAGCGACCGCTAATTGCACGATTTGCCTAGTGTCAAGATGAAGAGAAATTACTGGCCAGGATTAGATGGGCGCACATCATCACAAAGGCTTCAAGTGCGTGGAATGATTGATGAGTCCTAATTAAGAAGACTGTACAGTATTTATGAGCGGGCCACTCTCTGTCCCTCTTCTCCGAACTGTGAACGGCTAGCATTTACTTATCATACCACTTAACCTTTGATTAATGAGCTTATAAAACGCTCAAGATTCCATTAAGGACTGTTAAATATAATTAAATGATTTGAATGATTTAACTACAAATTTGTACGACACCAGGGTAAAGACGAATAATGTAAGACTTGAAGAGCGAAAAGAAAGTGTGTGCGTGTGTGTGTGTGACCTTACATAGATAGTCTTGTGGGGTACATAGAACAAAAGAGCACAATGATGCCCTTTATTCCGTCATGCTTGTGGGGTACAAAATACAATAGGAGAAGTACTTGCGGGGTACAAAATACAATAGGAGAAATGAATAGAGTTCCCCACAAGTCCATGTATGTGAATGGGGGTGAGCGTGTGTGTGTTTGTGTTTGTGTGTGAGAGAGAGAGAGGGGATAAAAAGGGTGTGTGTGTGTGGTGTATATGTGGGCGTGTGTATGCGGGGATGTGTGTGTGTGTGTGTGTGTGTGTGTGTAAAAGAGAGAGAGAGAGCGGACGTGTTCGTGAGAGAGAGAAAGAGAGAGAGATAGCTCAAAGTGTAGAAAATTGAATACGAGTGTTTTTAATGACATAATGTCTAGTAGCAAGTCTGTCATTTACGAGCACCAGCCTTACGTAGCTCAAGTACAATGAAAGAAAAAAATATATAAAACGGCTATCGATGTAATATGTGATCAATAACTACGTCGCCATCACCTCCCACAGTGTTTTGTTCCATAATTATGTTATGTATATAACATGTAACAAGAACTCAACAAATGAGAGGCGGTGGAAACGAGGACATTTAAGAACCGATGTTCATATAATGCTAAGGAATAAGATTAGGCTCCCTCCCCCGCCCTTATTTAGTTGATTTTAGCTCTTGATCTTGTAAGGATATGTCCAAAAGCATCGTCATACAAAATGGAGCCAGGGATACCCGAATAAAACTTCTGAATCCGTAAAATATTCCACTTTCGAAATGCTTAGAAAACGCCATTTTATTTTGAATTATCATGACTACCGGTACTGATAGGTACACTTGATAAGTATTGCTACGGGAATTATTTCACTAAGCAATACAGTACAATACAATAAAGTGATCCCGTCCATTTACCAAACATCGACCCTTCAAACAACGAGGAAGTGTCCCCTTTAACTACAAAAAATATACCCTTTTAAACGTTTAAAAGTACCCATTATGGATGGATCCTTGATTTTTTTAAAGATATGCTCCTTTTAAAACTGAAAGAATTCGCCTCTTCAAACATTCGACTAAGTGCCCCTTCAAACCGCCTACAATGCACTCGTATAGACTACTACAATCTGTCTTCCCCAACCTCTTTCAAGTGACATCTTTATTTTGGGAAGGCAATTTTTTGGAGTGTGAATGTCCTAAACTTCTCGAATGGGTATTCTAATAGATGGCACGGATGCAAAATAAAGAGGACGAATGATTGTTTGAATAGTCTCAAAAACCAGTCTCCGCCACATTTGCATTTTACACCCTGACCAATTCTGATATGAAAAAAAAAATAGTTAGGAAACCCGATGATGGATTAATGATAATTCAAACCCTCTAAATTATGTTGTGTCTGTTCAAGATCGTAGTCTAAAAATAATTTTGGAGAAAGGGAAGGCTATAGTATGAAATTGTCTCTTAGTATTACCATTACCAAATTCCATTAAAAAGGGAGAAGCTGGACATTTTTAGCTTCTAATGTAAGCTATTAATGTGGATGGGTATTTTAGATGATTCTAATGGCGCCATTGTCAATTCAAGGGTAAAATATCATGGAAAAATACATACTGTAAAGACACTAGCAAAAATAAGTAACGCAATCTCTGTAGTATCACATTATATATTTTTTTCCTGGTGTTAACATCAGAGGTAGCTTATGTCTCCGTGTGTCGAGTTGTTGTCGAGTTGCGCTATATCTCAATTTACTTAATTTTTGCAATTGTAATTTGTTTTTGAGCCTATACTTGGCTTACCGAGAATAGGAAACCCCCTTTTAAAAACAAACTCATGTTCATGAACTGTATATACAGGAATTGGTATTCATACCATTTGAAAGAACAATTCATACCCTTTCAAATAATACCTTGTCTACGTTTTTACGGTCACGTGTCACTGAACACCATTGTCTTCTAGATTTTGTGCAGAATTTCTGTTGGTTTACTTCTTGTAAAACCTAATAGGTAAGGTATTAGGGGAATGGCTTTGCCAGCTGTCTAAGTGTTTTTTAAAGCCGTCGGTCCGTGAGAAAATATCATCATGGTTTAAATTATGCCTAAAGAAAGATTCTTATAAACTTCACAAAATATGAGCTACGGTATTTGTGGTTTGCCATAAAATTTGACCAAGAAGAAGCGAGATCTGGAGAAAGCATACTCATCTTTGTGTTAATTTATCTCACTTGATTGAGGTAACTTTTGCTGATTTAAGAATAAAAAAGAAATATTGTCGAGAGCAAAAAATAAACACACAGGAAAGCCAACACAGATAAGCCATGTTTTTAAAAATTAAAACATTTCTGCTTTATCTTTGATTTCCATCGGTTTGATATGTTACTTTTTATTTGGTCGCAATTTTCTTTGGTATGAAAACTTGATTAAAATCAATATTTCTATAATCGAAAACTGACATCCTGACTTCCTTGGAGAACACTGATTATCTGGAATTTCTTGGGTGATTAGCACCTAATCAATATTGGAGCCCCCAGACCGTTTGGCCAAAAATCCCCTTTTCACAATATCTGTTGTGTTTTACAAGAGAGTTTACACGAGAGTTCTGCACAAAATGTAGAACACAATGGTGTTATGTGATGCATGACCATGGACACATATTTCAAGGTATCGCTCAAGAGCAAATTAATTTTATTGCTTTTAACCATACCATCAATTTACAGAAATTCTCAAATATTCGGCTTTTTATGTACCCAGTATTATTCGTATTATGGATCTTATTAAAATCTAGACAACGAAAGCAGCGACTGAAGATGTTCGAAATTTGCCCAAACTACATACGCATGCAGCACCACTGATAATGATGATGGTGATTTGGGACCCCGAGGAAGAACAGGTAAGCTTTGTTAGTTAATCTGAAGCGGGTCATTCCTCGATCTTACTTTACTTTCTTTTGTATTGTATGTTAATATTAATGTTATATTTATACTGTTATATAATTGCATGTTTATATTTTTAATCTGTATTATTTTTATGATCGTGAACAAAACCAAACCAAACCAAACATATATATTGGTCTTTTTGGACGAAAAAGTACCCCCTTTTATAAATCTGCCTAGCCGCCCCTTGCGACTTCTTACAAGTTTGCTACGCCGGAGTCCCACTTTTCTTTCTATTATTATCGATCTGAGTTTAGTTGTCGACATTGTAATATTAATCTTCATTGTTGTCTGCTCGACAACTCGTTTTGAAATTCATACTTACATCCCTAAGCACTTCAAACGTTTCATCTAACTTCCCGTTCGACAACACTGGATTGAAGAGAACAAGCTTTTCAAAGAGAATGTGAAATGTCTAGCATTACAGAAATCTATATACGGCGTTTGGTAGGTGGCGATGAGATTGCAGTCTGGGGAAAAGGGAAGAAGCCACGAAGGGGAACCAACACGACACTCGCTGAAATATCAAATATTGTGGGTTCGGTTACAATGAAGGCGTGAGAAGTAAACCAATAGCTCCTGTAATGTCTGGTCTCCGAGGGGTTAAGAGCACTTTAAGTGTGTGATTACCAGTCATCAAGAACCGATAATCGAAAACGGGTAGTCGAGTCGGCGATTCATGTTTCATACAGGCAAAATTTGGTGGAATTTTGATGTAGGTGTTGTCGGTTGTTACCACTGACTCACTAGTAGAAGACGTTGTCTTCGCTTTTGAAAAAAAGTGCGTTGTGCTCAACCCTATAATGTGCGATAATTTTACGTGAAGCGCAGCGCAGTATCCTTTGAGAAAAACCTGCGGTTGAGCCTCTGATTGTCTGCAAAATTGCAACTGAAGGTATTTTAATGTGGTGCAATCTTGTCCTGTCATCGAGTCGTAGGAATTTTTCTTTTGGAGGATCTGCACGTGACACTTCTTGGCGGCCTAGTTTACCTTTAGTACCACTGCTGGGCACTTTCTAAAGCCTTTCAGAGGCCATTTTAAAGACCTTCCTGATCACTGTGGAACAGATCTAATACCCTCAATCTTCATGATACTCCAAGAAAAAGATCTGGGTCCCCCGAAATTTTTTTACAGCAATTATACATTGCAAAGGATCATCGGGATTTCATAGCAAGAAGGGGTAGGGGAGTATGGCAAAAGCTTTGCCAAGGCCAGCGTCCATGGTCCGTGACAATAATTGCACACATACATTTCAGAAAACGTATTATTCATCGCGGTAATTGAACGCATGAATAAACCTGAGATTTATCATGCGCCTCGTAAATACAGAATGTGCACCATTTTAAGAAAGCTAGCACATTTTAGGCCTACAGTAATCATGGTAATGTTTATGGTTTCACCAGCAAAATTATGCACAATTCAACCACTGTCAAGAATGTTCATTTTCTAAAAAGTCTGTCCCTTTCTTTAAAGTATTTCCCTGCCTTTTTCTAGTGATGTCTAACTACACGAATGGAGAGCAAATTATTTCTGCCTGTGCAATACGATGTGTTGTGAATTACCACAAATTTTTCCTATTTTAGATTCTAAACAATTACTTAACCCGTGTACATGCAATGACACATTCCTGTAGCCACTTAGTACTTGGTACAAGATAAGAAAAACCAGCGATTCTTGTAGCGATAAAATGGACAAAGGAGAAAATGTTCTTAGCAGGAGAGGACGAGAAAAAGAAATGAAGAGAAATGAAGGAAGAGAAGAAGAGGGACGAAAATAAAAAGTGTTGAGACCTTCGGGAGTTTAAAAAAGCTTTTCAAATGCTTTTGTTTTCTCTTTCTTTATCACATTCTAGTCACTATTTGGTTCCTCACATATTTTTGGAAAAGGGTTTATCCAGGGCGATCTTTATAAATACGGAACAATTTGGAGAAAAAAGAAAGACAACTACGATATCATACATGTAGACAGACTGGCGGCTTTCTTAATATCTTACAAAATGAATTGATTCAGTTCGATTTGAAACGAGAGGGGAAAACATTGAATTGAACTTTCAAAAGAAAGAGGTTCATGATATTTCGAAATGGTGTAAATGTCTTGTAAAGCTCCTTTTTGCAAGGTGCATCCATCTCCTCCATATCCCAGAAAAATGCGCCAAAGTAGCTCATTCCAAATGTCAAGATTAGCTATCATGTTCATCTCAAATGTCCCTTGTGGTTCCGATAGGAAAACAGTCATTCCACATCCTTGTCGAGCAATATGGAGGAGCAATCGAATATTCCTTTCATAACCAATAAATTGTCTCCCGAGGAGAGATACGGCCCATTACCGGCCCAGTGATTGTTTTCCCACACAACGGTCCTCTTTTGGTAATATTTCCTCCAAGTGGAAGTTCCTGTAAGGTATTAACTGCCTTGGAAGAAGTAGATTTGGAGGGTGCTATATGAATCACAACACATGTGCAATCCGCTGTGGGGTGTGGCGAGTCAATTATTTACCCCCTTATCCGGAAGACAGACATTTTCTAGGTGTTAGGTAGACATTTTGTTTTCTTTTTACTGTCTCATTTTGCTCTTTCTTTATTTCTTCTTCTTTTTTTCTTCTTCTTTTTCTTCTTCTATCCCTTTTTTGTCAGTCTTCTTCTCAATCACATTCTTGTTAATCATGTTAATGGAGAAATGAGGTGGCGTTTGTGGTACCGGGCAGCTTGGATGTTTTTCTTTTCTTTTCTCTTCTTTTGTTTCATATTTTATTTTCTTCAGGATGGGTATGATATTACAGTATTCTCTGATATTGTAAGGTAAAATAATTATTTCTGCTTTTTTTATGCTTAGAATTGCACCACAGATACCCAACACAGCGTTTAGTCTACTTTCTTTAGACATTCTACAGTGTTTCATTTCCAGAAAATAATTCATTGTTTTGTCAGTTTCCTGCTTTTTTATGCTCCAGTGCGATATGGAACTTCTTGATATTACAAGGACGGTATACCTACATCAGCATATTTAAGTCATCAATTTAAACTGGGATTTAAAGAAACAAATTGTCTCTATGATGAATGTATTAGTTCTAAGGCTCTTGAGAGAATGATACAAACCAATTCGACTTGCCTTCCTTCTGTTAATACCCTCACCGTGTCTGTCGAAGATTCCATCTCCATTCTTTGACATTGCCTTCTCGTATTCCCCGATGCTGCCGTCATCTTTATTATGAAAAAGAAACAAAGGGATAAAGAAAAAGGAGAAGAAGAAGAAGAAGATGGCCGTTAACTATTGCTTCGTAGAGATTAGATTAAATCTTGGGAGGGAACAGTAGAGACATGTTCAAATATACATTTTGGTAAGGTCATGTTAAATATCCGGCTGTGCCTGAGAGAAAGATAAAGGAAACATCCTCGAGGGTGGATTTGAACCAAGGAAGGATAATGAACAAACGTGACGAGATCGAATAGATATGGTCATGATGGTGAGAACAAAGCATAGAAGGGGGCGGGTGTTTTTGCGAATGAATAGGTGTAAAAACATGTAGGAGGTTGGGTTTGAGAACATTATTTTATGACATGCATGCATATATCTGGATTAAATTTTATGTTGAAATGGAAAAAGGCAAGAGAGGGTAAGAGAGAGAGAGGGAGGGGCAGAAAGAAAGAGAAAGTGAAGGAGGGAGGGAGAGAGGGGGGGGGGGGTGAAGGTGACTTCATGCAATCTTATTTATTTGTAGTTTTTCATTCCAGTTTACACATTTCCCAAAGTTATTTGCGAAATAATATCACGATTCAAATCTCCCGAATTCCATCTTCTAAAACAGTATATTAGATGCAATTAGCGAATGTGACAACAAAACTGACATTAATGGGTGTAGCCTAGATTATTTGTATGAATATTATTTCTTCATTTTCTTCTTCTTCTTCTTCTTCTTTTCTTCTTCCTCTTCTTCTTCTTCTTCTTCTTCTTCTTCTTCTTCTTCTTCTTCTTCTTCTTCTTCTTTTTCGTCTCCTCCTCCTCGTCCTTTTCCTTCTTTTTCTGCTTTTTAATCTTCATCTTCAAATGATTCTTCTCTTTTTCTTTTTCTTTATTTACATCTTTTCATGAGCTGCAGTTTATTTCGGTAACCAATGGTACTAAAAGTAATTTAGTTTCGCACGCAACACAGTCATGTTGATGAAATTTGAAAGACTAATCCACTATCCACCACTGTCTATAACAAGGCCACACCAACGGCCACATCAACGATATTAATGTATTTTACCGCGGGTTATTAAGACGGGTTACTCCTTCCTATCGAGGCACGTGGATTTGTTTAAATGGAGACAGGGATGAAACAAACATTGCAATGCAACATCGGGAGTAGATTTCCCCGAGACTTTGCCAAGAAATCAGCTGGCATAACAACCAGAATCCTATTGGGCTAATAAATGTATTGATAGAAGTTTCTTATACAAATGAACCCGTAAGCATGTCAGTGTGCGTGGGTGTGTGGTGTGTACATGTTTAGGCATTCAAACCGATGACATCGAACAAAGAGAACAATGGTGAGGTTTATTCCGTCAATGAATTTTGTGACGCAATTCAATAGTAGAGTCATCGGTTGAAATTCGAACAATAGAAAACATAGATGCGTGTGTGTGTGTGTGTGAGAGAGAGGGGGTAGAGGGAGAGAGAGAGGGAGAGAGAGCGAGAGAGAGAGAACGCAATTGAGATTGCAGTGGATATTACACTACGCTCACCACACATACTACATGCAATTGTGAAAGGCTATATTATTGGTTATCATTAAGCACTATGAACACGGTGACAAAGAGAGCGGACAATTTATGCAGCTCATTGTACCCTCCACAATAGCTCTAGTAGACATCCCTTCACTGCTATTATGTGACACCTGTTCTACATATTTTTACAGGATAGCAATGAATGGATGTTCTTTTGTTAACCAGTGCAATTGTGAAGGGTACAATGAGGAGCAGCATAAATTGTCCGCTTCTTTGTTCGTCATGTTCATAGTGAAGGTTATCCCGCTTTCAAAACAGTTCCTTAATAAATACTGGAAATGAATAGCTCAACAGGATAGTTAAAAAGCCAATTCCTGTCCTTAAGTTGTGCTCTGAAAGGGCGGTATCAATAATACACTGTATAAGTTACAGGGAAATCCAACCTTTATGGCAAGATGCTCTCAAAGAAAGAGGTAAAATCCGAGAAGCGGATTGGTGAAAGTTGGAACAAAATAGGACAAGCCATGAGAAAGGTATGAATTGTTAAAAAGTTGGAATGACAATACATATGGGAATTTCAAATTGGGTTCTCTGCGATGTAGTTGCGGACAACTCCCCCATTTGCTCCAACACACAAAAATGACTACAGTGTCATTTTTCCCCCGAAATATATTACTCAGTAGGATCTTTTTCTTTCATGAGGACCTATATAAATATATATTTTGAGTACTGCCCCGAGGATAAAGGTGATTCGGAGAAAATCGCAAATTAATGATAATTTTGTTTACGACAAACGGGAGAGTTGTCCACAAGTATGTCACAATATATTCGCCAAATTGCCAATTTGAGATTCGCATTTATGTATACATACATGCGGATCTCACTATAGTGACCTCATTTTTCAAACATCCATAACTTTCTTATTCCTTGTCCGATTTCTATCAAATTTTTCACCATCCTTTTTTTCTTATTTTTCTGATGTCGCACAAATCATCTTGTTACCAAGGTTGGATTGCCCTTAAATAAACTAAAGAATGTCAACAATTTGGCATGTTACTTTGATAATACGACTTGCCTGTATAACGTGCACGTTTGCACTCGATTCTGGCACTTTAATCCCCTTACCGAAATATTGTAAATGATGAAATTAATGTGCACTTCATGTGATTACAACTTCACTAATTTAATAATCTTGAAAAAAATTTGTAACGCTAGAGAGCTTCTGGCCCTCAACACATCACGAACTGTGAGCCAGAAATAAGAGGCCCCGCAGATACGATTTCCAGCGCTAAACTTGTTTTTCCAATCCCCAATGTTCCAATCAATTTACACCCGCAATGTTTGGTTTTGAGGAGGTTAAGGGTTTACGAAAACACGAATATCTATATCCGAAAGAAATCGAGTAGCAGTCTACGAGTTGACATTCAATTCCGCTGGATTAACCAAGGAAATGATGAATCGAAACGACAGGAACAAAATGAATCTATTAGAATTGTTGCTCATTCAAGATTACCTTTTTAACTGGACATTATAAAGGGTTTCCTGTTTGTCTGTTTTTATACAACCTGCCTCTCTGTAAGGTGAACCAAAAAGTTGGTGTGGGGCATATAACTTTCGATTCTTTGGAGGTGAATCTATGCACTAAAATGTATAATTATGCGATTGAACGTGAACAGTGACGTGATATACGTCACGTCTGCTCAGAGATAGAAGGGCGTTAAATCTGAATGATTTTACATATAATTAATGCCCTTATAGCTGTCAGCAAACGGTATGTGCCCTGCAGTGGAGAATGCAGACCTGGGACGGGAGCGGGAAACTTTCGCCCTTTCACTTTTCAAATTCCCACAAAGATTGGCGTGGACGGCTCATATTGCATTTCTTTTTTCTTCAAAATTAAGGATCCACCGATAGCCAATAATAATAAATAAGAAGTCTAAAGAAAATTATTGGTGTAAAAAGTCATTACTAAACCAGGAATACCTTTTCATCGAAATTTGAATTTCATATCCTTGGCTCACCCATGGACTTGTTTCAGATTTAACGACTTTATTTATTTTTGATGGTTCAATGGGAGTGTTGGCTGGAATAAATATAGGGAGATATAATCAACAATTTTCAGCATGGTAAAAGTGCATAATCAAATCACGTGAACAATGTGCACCTGGTGTCATGCTCTCTCTCTCTCCCTCACTCTCTCTCTCTCTCACACACACACTCAGTCTACTACCCTTCCCCCTCTCTCTCTCTCTCTCTCTCTCTCTCTTTCTCTATGCCTCACAGTCTTTAAAACAATCATATTCTTCTTGAGATGGCCTTCGATTTTTAGATAGTATTTTGAAATAAATATATATTTTCCCGGACAATTTCATCAAAATAGCAAGCATATGTCATTGAGGTTCGAGTGGTTTTTGTAAACCTGCTGTTCTCACAGTTACCTTCTAAGCTCCAGAACATTCATCTCCTCTTCAAATTCCATTCATTTTTTAAACGGCAACGTATTCAAATCAATTTGGCAATACACATCCGTCATTCAAATTCGTGCCAGTTTGTTTGACCTTAGATTTCGGCCCGATTTAGGTTCCTATGCGTGTTCAAGCGTGCTTCTTAACATTTATATAAGATCGATCGAGACAACAAACAGTATAACGCATTATTAAGGCGGGGGGGGGGGGGGGGGGTTAGAGCCCACAAATGTAAAAATCAACCACAAATCTAAAAACAACCACAAATCTAAAAACATTGCACCCGCAAATGTCAAAATAACCACAAGTGTCATAACATGTCAACCACAAGTGTGAAAAAAAAACACAAATGTAATAAAAATCGCCCACAAATGTAAACATCGGTTTAACCACAAATGTAAAAATATTTCGACTACAAATGTAAAAATTTCCATTTTTACCACAAATGTCATAACATGTCGACTGCAAATGTAAGACTGATTGCTTGCATATAATGCACCGATGTAAGTTATTATGGTAAATTGCCACTTGGTCTAATGCCAATTGGTCTAATAACCAAGTGGTCTAAAATCATTCGGTCTATAAGCCAGTTCGGGGTTAGCGCATGGTACAAATGACCCCAAATATCCACAGATCTTTTAGACATGGAGGGTCCCTTTATGTGCACTTCAGAAAAATAAATCTGGGAGTGATAGAGGTGCCTCATGAATAGCTTTTGTTTCCCCCTTTAAAAAGAATACTTCCACCTGGATATCATGGAATGCACCATTAGTGCATACTTGAATAATGATTACATGACATTCATGAGCACATATCGAATATTAGTGTCAGTGGGTTTTAGAATTTGGTACATATGACCTTTATCTGCTCATGCTCAGATTGCAACCCCGAAGTGGCTTATTCGTCCATCACCAATTCGTCTAAGCAACATTTCGTCTAATAACCATTTGGTCCAGTAATTAGTTTGATCACTTCGTCTAATCACCACTTCGTCTATAGCCAATTCGTCTAAAACCCATTTGGTCTAAACACCACTTGGTCTATTAATCACTTGGTCTAATTCTCACTTGGTCCAATATCTATTTCGGCTAAAACCAGTTGGTCTAATAACCAAATGGTCTAATCATCATTTCGTCTAAATACTATTTGGTCTAATAATCAGTTTAATCACTTCGTCTAATTATCACTTTATCTCTAGCCAATTCGTCTAAAACCCATTTGGTCTAATACACATTTGGTCTAAACCCATTTGGTCTAAACACCATTTCGTCTAATAATCAGTTCGTCTAATGTTCACTTGGTCCAATATGTATTTCGGCTAAAACCAGTTGGTCTAATAAATGGTCTAATCATCATTTCGTCTTATAGCCATTTTGTCTAAACCCAGTTGGTCTAACACTCACATCGTCTAATTATTTTTTTCTAATCATCATTTGGTCCAATTCTCAGTTCGTCTAATAACCTTTTGGTCTAATGCACACTTGGGCCAATATCCATTTGGTCTAATTATACATACAAATAGGTTAGCCTGTTATAGGTACATATGTTAATTGCCACTTGCTCTACAGCAAGTTGGTCTAATAGCCAATAGGTCTAACATATTTCGGTCTAATATCAGTTGCTCTAATACCTGATTGGTTTAATCATCATATCGTCCATTTAACATTTGGTCTAATTTTCATTTCGTCTAATTACCATTTGGTCTATAATCAATTCACCTAATAGCCCTTTGGTCTAATAACCATTTGGTCCATTATCAATTGGTCTAATTGCCATGTGGTCTAATCATCAAAATGGTCTAAACCCAATTGGTCTAATAGGCGGGGTAACCTCGCTAGTCATAAGGACCGCTATTCATAAGGACCACTTATTCATAAGGACCGCTATCCATAACGCGTGACTAAATGAACATCTGAGCCAATGGTGATCAAGACAAAATCCTTTTCCAGGACATAATTTGCGTCGGAAGGGTGCGGGCAGGGGGGGGGGGGGGGTGGGATGGTAAGGATCGGATGTTCCTTTAAAGGGCAGAACGCACATTGTTATAGGTCCTCCAAAAAGAAAAAAAGATCCTACGAAGTTATACATTTTGAAAAATGGACATTTTAGTCATTGTGTGTTGGAGCGAAAAGGAAAGTGGACCGCGGCTACATCACAGTGACCGTACCGATTCGGCCAATTTGAATGTATTGTGATTACAACTTTTAAAAAATTACAACTTTCTTATCGTTTGCCCGATTTTGTTCAAACTTTCACTAATCTGCTTCTCTAATTTTTTTGCTTTCACATAAAGTTTGGATTTCCCTTTAACCGATCTATTCATAATTCGCAATTTGTGCTTTTGAATTCCTTTTATTTCTTTTCATTGTAGTGTCATTAGCAACAGCACAATGTGTCGTAGATATTTGGGAGCGAACGAAGCGAATGAGCAAAAATTTTGGCCTCATGAAGTTTTGATTTAAGTGTTTGGACAGGTTTAATTCTTTATCGTGAATAAACTATTGATGTATATGTTTGTATGTTATCACTTTGAAATAATTGCTCCATAATGATTGAAAGAATCAGTCATTATTTTTCCATGGTTGAAAATCTATCGGGAGAGGGGAGGGGCAAGGGGGCAATTTGTCCCCCCCCCCCCCCTTCAGATACGCTAGTGGACCTACATATTTTGTAGATCCTCACCGACTTCATGTCACACACATGGTTCTCAAAACAAGACGTGATCAGACCATAATACAGAGTCTAGTTATAGTTCTACTCGTAAACTCTATGGATCAGACTAACTGAATATTGTGTCCAAAATTTTATTTATTTATTCTGCAATTATGCTTTATTTTCCATATTTTACTTTAATTTTCAGTATTTCCTAAAATTTTCCTTGATTTTCCTGAATATTTCTTCAAATTTTCCTTGAGTTTCCTTGTATTTTTAAACTTCCTAATAGTTTCCTTGACACTTTCAAAATTCCTTATTTTTCCTGAAAGAAATTTCCTTGAAAGTGGAAGACCTGGGGCATGTAACATAAAGAGATACAATCAATCTTACGATTGATATCAATCGTAAGTCTATGGCAAATCATGTACTGAAGAGTTACAATTGATAGTAAGATTGATTGTATCTCTTTATGTTACAGGCCCCTGGTTTGATATCAAACAAATCTCTGTGTCCTGTGATATAGGCCAACCGTCCCTTCTATGATGCGCCTTCAGTTTCGGCAAAGTCCACGCGCTTGCCCACTTGCAGCTCAGCTTATGAATAATTCATGAAATTTGCGTTAATTCATGATTTTATGATCAGCTCCTCGACCCCCCCCCCCCCCCCCCCCCTTCGTCTATTCAAACTGATCATAAAAAGGGAAAACACGAGTAAACCAATAGTTGTTTTTTTTTTACATTTGCTGTTGACATGTTTTGACATTTGTGGTTAACATACACGCGCACAAACACATACAGACATACATCTCATAACAACTTATCTCACATGGGTGCATTATGCAAGCAATGAGTTTTTACATTTGCGGTTGACAATGTTATGACATTTGTGGTAAAAATGGAAATTTTTACATTTGTAGGGGAAATGTTTTTACATTTGTGGTTAATTAAACTAATTTTTACATTTGTGGGCGATTTTTATTACATTTGTGTTTATTTTTACACTTGTGGTTGACGTGTGATGACATTTGTGGTTATTTTGACATTTGCGGGTGCAATGTTTTTACATTTGTGGTTATTTTTACATTTGTGGTTGATTTTTACATTTGTGGGCTCTACAGGGGGGTCGGCAATGAACTTTTCCTATTCTCACAATAGGGGTTATATTTTTATAACACATGGGGTCATCATTCCATCTCCCCCCCCCCCCCCCACCCCCAACCACTAACCCCTACCCCCACCCACCCAAGCCTACAGGAATATACGTAAATGCATGTATATAAAACTAAGGGAGGGTTCAGGCTGTTTTTTAATCCATGTATTTTATTAGTTCATATTTTTCTTCATTAATTTTGTCTTTTTTA